>JAVRKA010000679.1:0-66200 GCA_034508555.1 Venustoraphidia nigricollis
CCTATATCTGAAATGCCTATCGACACCTATATCTGAAATGCCTATCGACACCTATATCTAAAATGCCTATCGACACCTATATCTGAAATGCCTATCGACACCTATATCTAAAATGCCTATCGACACCTATATCTGAAATGCCTATCGACACCTATTTTTGAAATACCTATCGGAAACTACATCTGAAATGCCTATCAGCACCTATATTTGAAATGCCTATCGGCAACCATATCTGGAATGCCTATCGGCACCTATATTTGAAATGCCTATCGGCTTCTATATCTGAAATGCCTATCGGCACCTATTTTTAAAATGCCAATCGGCAACTATATCTGAAATGCCTATCGGCACCTATATCTGAAATGCCTATCGACACCTATATCTGAAATGCCTATCGACACCTATATCTGAAATGCCTATCGACACCTATATCTGAAATGCCTATCGACACCTATATCTGAAATGCCTATCGACACCTATATCTGAAATGCCTATCGACACCTATTTTTGAAATGCCTATGGGAAACTACATCTGAAATGCCTATCAGCACCTATATTTGAAATGCCTATCGGCAACCATATCCGGAATGCCTATCGGCACCTATATTTGAAATGCCTATCGGCTTCTATATCTGAAATGCCTATCGGCATCTATTTTTAAAATGCCAATCGGCAACTATATCTGAAATGCCTATCGGCACCTATACCTGAAATGCCTATCGACACCTATATCTGAAATGCCTATCGACACCTATATCTGAAATGCCTATCGACACCTATATCTAAAATGCCTATCGACACCTATATCTGAAAAGCCTATCGACACCTATATCTGAAATGCCTATCGACACCTATATCTGAAATGCCTATCGACAGCTATATCTGAAATGCCTATCGACACCTATATCTGAAATGCCTATCGACACCTATTTTTGAAATGCCTATCGGAAACTACATCTGAAATGCCTATCAGCACCTATATTTGAAATGCCTATCGGCAACCATATCTGGAATGCCTATCGGCACCTATATTTGAAATGCCTATCGGCTTCTATATCTGAAATGCCTATCGGCACCTATTTTTAAAATGCCAATCGGCAACTATATCTGAAATGCCTATCGGCACCTATATCTGAAATGCCTATCGACACCTATATCTGAAATGCCTATCGACACCTACATCTGAAATGCCTATCGACACCTATATCTGAAATGCCTATCGACACCTATATCTGAAATGCCTATCGACACCTATATCTGAAATGCCTATCGACACCTATATCTGAAATGCCAATCGACACCTATATCTGAAATGCCTATCGACACCTATTTTTGAAATGCCTATCGGAAACTACATCTGAAATGCCTATCAGCACCTATATTTGAAATGCCTATCGGCAACCATATCTGGAATGCCTATCGGCACCTATATTTGAAATGCCTATCGGCTTCTATATCTGAAATGCCTATCGGCACCTATTTTTAAAATGCCAATCGGCAACTATATCTGAAATGCCTATCGGCACCTATATCTGAAATGCCTATCGACACCTATATCTGAAATGCCTATCGACGCCTATATCTGAAATGCCTATCGACACCTATATCTGAAATGCCTATCGACACCTATATCTGAAATGCCTATCGACACCTATATCTGAAATGCCTATCGACACCTATATCTGAAATGCCTATCGACACCTATATCTGAAATGCCTATCGACACCTATATCTAAAATGCCTATCGACACCTATTTTTGAAATGCCTATCGGAAACTACATCTGAAATGCCTATCAGCACCTATATTTGAAATGCCTATCGGCAACCATATCTGGAATGCCTATCGGCACCTATATCTGAAATGCCTATCGACACCTATATCTGAAATGCCTATCGACACCTATATCTGAAATGCCTATCGACACCTATATCTGAAATGCCTATCGACACCTATTTTTGAAATGCCTATCGGAAACTACATCTGAAATGCCTATCAGCACCTATATTTAAAATGCCTATCGGCAACCATATCTGGAATGCCTATCGGCACCTATATTTGAAATGCCTATCGGCTTCTATATCTGAAATGCCTATCGGCACCTATTTTTAAAATGCCAATCGGCAAATATATCTGAAATGCCTATCGGCACCTATATCTGAAATGCCTATCGACACCTATATCTGAAATGCCTATCGACACCTATATCTGAAATGCCTATCGACACCTATATCTGAAATGCCTATCGACACCTATATCTGAAATGCCTATCGACACCTATATCTGAAATGCCTATCGACACCTATTTTTGAAATGCCTATCGGAAACTAGATCTGAAATGCCTATCAGCACCTATATTTAAAATGCCTATCGGCAACCATATCTGGAATGCCTATCGGCACCTATATTTGAAATGCCTATCGGCTTCTATATCTGAAATGCCTATCGGCACCTATTTTTAAAATGCCAATCGGCAACTATATCTGAAATGCCTATCGGCACCTATATCTGAAATGCCTATCGACACCTATATCTGAAATGCCTATTGACACCTATATCTGAAATGCCTATCGACACCTATATCTGAAATGCCTATCGACACCTATATCTGAAATGCCTATCGACACCTATATCTGAAATGCCTATCGACACCTATATCTGAAATGCCTATCGACACCTATATCTGAAATGCCTATTGACACCTATTTTTGAAATGCCTATCGGAAACTACATATGAAATGCCTATCAGCACCTATATTTGAAATGCCTATCGGCAACCATATCTGGAATGCCTATCGGCACCTATATTTGAAATGCCTATCGGCTTCTATATCTGAAATGCCTATCGGCACCTATTTTTAAAATGCCAATCGGCACCTATTTTTAAAATGCCAATCGGCAACTATATCTGAAATGCCTATCGGCACCTATATCTGAAATGCCTATTGACACCTATATCTGAAACGCCTATCGACACCTATATCTGAAATGCCTATCGACACCTATATCTGAAATGCCTATCGACACCTATATCTGAAATGCCTATCGACACCTATATCTGAAATGCCTATCGACACCTATATCTGAAATGCCTATCGACACCTATATCTGAAATGCCTATCGACACCTATTTTTGAAATGCCTATCGGAAACTACATCTGAAATGCCTATCAGCACCTATATTTGAAATGCCTATCGGCAACCATATCTGGAATGCCTATAGGCACCTATATTTGAAATGCCTATCGGCTTCTATATCTGAAATGCCTATCGACACCTATATCTGAAATGCCTATCGACACCTATATCTGAAATGCCTATCGACACCTATATCTGAAATGCCTATCGACACCTATATCTGAAATGCCTATCGACACCTATATCTGAAATGCCTATCGACACCTATATCTGAAATGCCTATCGACACCTATATCTGAAATGCCTATCGACACCTATATCTGAAATGCTTATCGACACCTATTTTTGAAATGCCTATCGGAAACTACATCTGAAATGCCTATCAGCACCTATATTTAAAATGCCTATCGGCAACCATATCTGGAATGCCTATCGGCACCTATATTTGAAATGCCTATCGGCTTCTATATCTGAAATGCCTATCGGCACCTATTTTTAAAATGCCAATCGGCAACTATATCTGAAATGCCTATCGGCACCTATATCTGAAATGCCTATCGACACCTATATCTGAAATGCCTATCGACACCTATATCTGAAATGCCTATCGACACCTATATCTGAAATGGCTATCGACACCTATATCTGAAATGCCTATCGACACCTATATCTGAAATGCCTATCGACACCTATATCTGAAATGCCTATCGACACCTATATCTGAAATGCCTATCGACACCTATATCTGAAATGCCTATCGACACCTATTTTTGAAATGCCTATCGGAAACTACATCTGAAATGCCTATCAGCACCTATATTTGAAATGCCTATCGACACCTATATCTGAAATGCCTATCGACACCTATATCTGAAATGCCTATCGACACCTATATCTGAAATGCCTATCGACACCTATATCTGAAATGCCTATCGACACCTATATCTGAAATGCCTATCGACACCTATATCTGAAATGCCTATCGACACCTATTTTTGAAATGCCTATCGGAAACTACATCTGAAATGCCTATCAGCACCTATATTTGAAATGCCTATCGGCAACCATATCTGGAATGCCTATCGGCACCTATATTTGAAATGCCTATCGGCTTCTATATCTGAAATGCCTATCGGCACCTATTTTTAAAATGCCAATCGGCAACTATATCTGAAATGCCTATCGGCACCTATATCTGAAATGCCTATCGACACCTATATCTGAAATGCCTATCGACACCTATATCTGAAATGCCTATCGACACCTATATCTGAAATGCCTATCGACACCTATATCTCAAATGCCTATCGACACCTATATCTGAAATGCCTATCGACACCTATATCTGATTTGCCTATCGACACCTATATCCGAAATGCCTATCGACACCTATATCTGAAATGCCTATCGACACCTATATCTGAAATGCCTATCGACACCTATTTTTGAAATGCCTATCGGAAACTACATCTGAAATGCCTATCAGCACCTATATTTGAAATGCCTATCGGCAACCATATCTGGAATGCCTATCGGCACCTATATTTGAAATGCCTATCGGCTTCTATATCTGAAATGCCTATCGGCACTTATTTTTAAAATGCCAATCGGCAACTATATCTGAAATGTCTATCGGCACCTATATCTGAAATGCCTATCGACACCTATATCTGAAATGCCTATCGGCACCTATTTTTAATATGCCAATCGGCAACTATATCTGAAATGCCAATCGGCACCTATATCTGAAATGCCTATCGACACCTATATCTGAAATGCCTATCGACACCTATATCTGAAATGCCTATCGACACCTATATCTGAAATGCCTATCGACACCTATATCTGAAATGCCTATCGACACCTATATCTGAAATGCCTATCGACACCTATATCTGAAATGCCTATAGACACCTATATCTGAAATGCCTATCGACACCTATTTTTGAAATGCCTATCGGAAACTACATCTGAAATGCCTATCAGCACCTATATTTGAAATGCCTATCGGCAACCATATCTGGAATGCCTATCGGCACCTATATTTGAAATGCCTATCGGCTTCTATATCCGAAATGCCTATCGGCACCTATTTTTAAAATGCCAATCGGCAACTATATCTGAAATTCCTATCGGCACCTATATCTGAAATGCCTATCGACACCTATATCTGAAATGCCTATCGACACTTATATCTGAAATGCCTATCGACACCTATATCTGAAATGCCTATCGACACCTATATCTGAAATGCCTATCGACACCTATATCTGAAATGCCTATCGACACCTATATCTGAAATGCCTATCGACACCTATATCTGAAATGCCTATCGACACCTATTTTTGAAATGCCTATCGGAAGCTACATCTGAAATGCCTATCAGCACCTATATTTGAAGTGCCTATCGGCAACCATATCTGGAATGCCTATCGGCACCTATATTTGAAATGCCTATCGGCTTCTATATCTGAAATGCCTATCGGCACTTATTTTTAAAATGCCAATCGGCAACTATATCTGAAATGCCTATCGGCACCTATATCTGAAATGCCTATCGACACCTATATCTGAAATGCCTATCGACACCTATATCTGAAATGCCTATCGACACCTATATCTGAAATGCCTATCGACACCTATATCTGAAATGCCTATCGACACCTATATCTGAAATGCCTATCGACACCTATATCTGAAATGCCTAACGACACCGATTTTTGAAATGCCTATCGGAAACTACATCTGAAATGCCTATCAGCACCTATATTTGAAATGCCTTTCGGCAACTATATCTGGAATGCCTATCGGCACCTATATTTGAAATGCCTATCGGCTTCTATATCTGAAATGCCTATCGGCACCTATTTTTAAAATGCCAATAGGCAACTATATCTGAAATGCCTATCGGCACCTATATCTGAAATGCCTATCGACACCTATATCTGAAATGCCTATCGACACCTATATCTGAAATGCCTATCGACACCTATATCTGAAATGCCTATCGACACCTATATCTGAAATGCCTATCGACACCTATATCTGAAATGCCTATCGACACCTATATCTGAAATGCCTATCGACACCTATTTTTGAAAAGCCTATCGGAAACTACATCTGAAATGCCTATCAGCACCTATATTTGAAATGCCTATCGGCAACCATATCTGGAATGCCTATCGGCACCTATATTTGAAATTGCTATCGGCTTCTATATCTGAAATGCCTATCGGCACCTATTTTTAAAATGCCAATCGGCAACTATATCTGAAATGCCTATCGGCACCTATATCTGAAATGCCTATCGACACCTATATCTGAAATGCCTATCGACACCTATATCTGAAATGCCTATCGACACCTATATCTGAAATGCCTATCGACACCTATATCTGAAATGCCTATCGACACCTATTTTTGAAATGCCTATCGGTAACTACATCTTAAATGCCTATCAGCACTTATATTTGAAATGCCTATCGGCAACCATATCTGGAATGCCTATCGGCACCTATATTTGAAATGCCTATCGGCTTCTATATCTGAAATGCCTATCGGCACCTATTTTTAAAATGCCAATCAGCAACTATATCTGAAATGCCTATCGGCACCTATATCTGAAAAGCCTATCGACACCTATATCTGAAATGCCTATCGACACCTATATCTGAAATGCCTATCGACACCTATATCTGAAATGCCTATCGACACATATATCTGAAATGCCTATCGACACCTATATCTGAAATGCCTATCGACACCTATATCTGAAATGCCTATCGACACCTATTTTTGAAATGCCTATCGGAAACTACATCTGAAATGCCTATCAGCACCTATATTTGAAATGCCTATCGGCAACCATATCTGGAATGCCTATCGGCACCTATATTTGAAATGCCTATCGGCTTCTATATCTGAAATGCCTATCGGCACCTATTTTTAAAATGCCAATCGGCAACTATATCTGAAATGCCTATCGTCACCTATATCTGAAATTCCTATCGAGACCTATATCTGAAATGCCTATCGACACCTATATCTGAAATGCCTATCGACACCTATATCTGAAATGCCTATCGACACCTATATCTGAAATGCCTATCGACACCTATTTTTGAAATGCCTATCGGAAACTACATCTGAAATGCCTATCAGCACCTATATTTGAAATGCCTATCGGCAACCATATCTGGAATGCCTATCGGCACCTATATTTGAAATGCCTATCGGCTTCTATATCTGAAATGCCTATCGGCACTTATTTTTAAAATGCCAATCGGCAACTATATCTGAAATGCCTATCGGCACCTATATCTGAAATGCCTATCGACACCTATATCTGAAATGCCTATCGACACCTATATCTGAAATGCCTATCGACACCTATATCTGAAATGCCTATCGACACCTATATCTGAAATGCCTATCGACACCTATATCTGAAATGCCTATCGACACCTATATCTGAAATGCCTATCGACACCTATATCTGAAATGCCTATCGACACCTATATCTGAAATGCCTATCGACACCTATTTTTGAAATGCCTATCGGAAACTACATCTGAAATGCCTATCAGCACCTATATTTGAAATGCCTATCGGCAACCATATCTGGAATGCCTATCGGCACCTATATTTGAAATGCCTATCGGCTTCTATATCTGAAATGCCTATCGGCACCTATTTTTAAAATGCCAATCGGCAACTATATAGGAAATGCCTATCGGCACCTATATCTGAAATGCCTATCGACACCTATATCTGAAATGCCTATCGACACCTATATCTGAAATACCTATCGACTCCTATATCTGAAATGCTTATCGACACCTATTTTTGAAATGCCTATCGGAAACTACATCTGAAATGCCTATCAGCACCTATATTTGAAATGCCTATCGGCAACCATATCTGGAATGCCTATCGGCACCTATATTTGAAATGCCTATCGGCTTCTATATCTGAAATGCCTATCGGCACCTATTTTTAAAATGCCAATCGGCAACTATATCTGAAATGCCTATCGGCACCTATATCTGAAATGCCTATCGACACCTATATTTGAAATGCCTATCGACACCTATATCTGAAATGCCTATCGACACCTATATCTGAAATGCCTATCGACACCTATATCTGAAATGCCTATCGACACCTATAGCTGAAATGCCTATCGACACCTATATCTGAAATGCCTATCGACACCTATTTTTGAAATGCCTATCGGACACTACATCTGAAATGCCTATCAGCACCTATATTTGAAATGCCTATCGGCAACCATATCTGGAATGCCTATCGGCACCTATATTTGAAATGCCTATCGGCTTCTATATCTGAAATGCCTATCGGCACCTATTTTTAAAATGCCAATCGGCAACTATATCTGAAATGCCTATCGGCACCTATATCTGAAATGCCTATCGACACCTATATCTGAAATGCCTATCGACACCTATATCTGAAATGCCTATCGTCACCTATATCTGAAATTCCTATCGAGACCTATATCTGAAATGCCTATCGACACCTATATCTGAAATGCCTATCGACACCTATATCTGAAATGCCTATCGACACCTATATCCGAAATGCCTATCGACACCTATTTTTGAAATGCCTATCGGAAACTACATCTAAAATGCCTATCAGCACCTATATTTGAAATGCCTATCGGCAACCATATCTGGAATGCCTATCGGCACCTATATTTGAAATGCCTATCGGCTTCTATATCTGAAATGCCTATCGGCACCTATTTTTAAAATGCCAATCGGCAACTATATCTGAAATGCCTATCGGCACCTATATCTGAAATGCCTATCGACACCTATATCTGAAATGCCTATCGACACCTATATCTGAAATGCCTATCGACACCTATATCTGAAATGCCCATCGACACCTATATCTGAAATGCCTATCGACACCTATTTTTGAAATGCCTATCGGAAACTACATCTGAAATGCCTGTCAGCACCTATATTTGAAATGCCTATCGGCAACCATATCTGGAATGCCTATCGGCACCTATATTTGAAATGCCTATCGGCTTCTATATCTGAAATGCCTATCGGCACCTATTTTTAAAATGCCAATCGGCAACTATATCTGAAATGCCTATCGGCACCTATATCTGAAATGCCTATCGACACCTATATCTGAAATGCCTAAAAACACCTATATCTGAAATGCCTATCGACACCTATATCTGAAATGCCTATCGACACCTATATCTAAAATGCCTATCGACACCTATATCTGAAATGCCTATCGACACCTATATCTGAAATGCCTATCGACACCTATATCTGAAATGCCTATCGACACCTATTTTTGAAATGCCTATCGGAAACTACATCTGAAATGCCTATCAGCACCTATATTTGAAATGCCTATCGGCAACCATATCTGGAATGCCTATAGGCACCTATATTTGAAATGCCTATCGGCTTCTATATCTGAAATGCCTATCGACACCTATATCTGAAATGCCTATCGACACCTATATCTGAAATGCCTATCGACACCTATATCTGAAATGCCTATCGACACCTATATCTGAAATGCCTATCGACACCTATATCTGAAATGCCTATCGACACCTATATCTGAAATGCCTATCGACACCTATATCTGAAATGCCTATCGACACCTATATCTGAAATGCCTATCGACACCTATTTTTGAAATGCCTATCGGAAACTACATCTGAAATGCCTATCAGCACCTATATTTAAAATGCCTATCGGCAACCATATCTGGAATGCCTATCGGCACCTATATTTGAAATGCCTATCGGCTTCTATATCTGAAATGCCTATCGGCACCTATTTTTAAAATGCCAATCGGCAACTATATCTGAAATGCCTATCGGCACCTATATCTGAAATGCCTATCGACACCTATATCTGAAATGCCTATCGACACCTATATCTGAAATGCCTATCGACACCTATATCTGAAATGGCTATCGACACCTATATCTGAAATGCCTATCGACACCTATATCTGAAATGCCTATCGACACCTATATCTGAAATGCCTATCGACACCTATATCTGAAATGCCTATCGACACCTATATCTGAAATGCCTATCGACACCTATTTTTGAAATGCCTATCGGAAACTACATCTGAAATGCCTATCAGCACCTATATTTGAAATGCCTATCGACACCTATATCTGAAATGCCTATCGACACCTATATCTGAAATGCCTATCGACACCTATATCTGAAATGCCTATCGACACCTATATCTGAAATGCCTATCGACACCTATATCTGAAATGCCTATCGACACCTATATCTGAAATGCCTATCGACACCTATTTTTGAAATGCCTATCGGAAACTACATCTGAAATGCCTATCAGCACCTATATTTGAAATGCCTATCGGCAACCATATCTGGAATGCCTATCGGCACCTATATTTGAAATGCCTATCGGCTTCTATATCTGAAATGCCTATCGGCACCTATTTTTAAAATGCCAATCGGCAACTATATCTGAAATGCCTATCGGCACCTATATCTGAAATGCCTATCGACACCTATATCTGAAATGCCTATCGACACCTATATCTGAAATGCCTATCGACACCTATATCTGAAATGCCTATCGACACCTATATCTCAAATGCCTATCGACACCTATATCTGAAATGCCTATCGACACCTATATCTGATTTGCCTATCGACACCTATATCCGAAATGCCTATCGACACCTATATCTGAAATGCCTATCGACACCTATATCTGAAATGCCTATCGACACCTATTTTTGAAATGCCTATCGGAAACTACATCTGAAATGCCTATCAGCACCTATATTTGAAATGCCTATCGGCAACCATATCTGGAATGCCTATCGGCACCTATATTTGAAATGCCTATCGGCTTCTATATCTGAAATGCCTATCGGCACTTATTTTTAAAATGCCAATCGGCAACAGTATCTGAAATGTCTATCGGCACCTATATCTGAAATGCCTATCGACACCTATATCTGAAATGCCTATCGGCACCTATTTTTAATATGCCAATCGGCAACTATATCTGAAATGCCAATCGGCACCTATATCTGAAATGCCTATCGACACCTATATCTGAAATGCCTATCGACACCTATATCTGAAATGCCTATCGACACCTATATCTGAAATGCCTATCGACACCTATATCTGAAATGCCTATCGACACCTATATCTGAAATGCCTATCGACACCTATATCTGAAATGCCTATAGACACCTATATCTGAAATGCCTATCGACACCTATTTTTGAAATGCCTATCGGAAACTACATCTGAAATGCCTATCAGCACCTATATTTGAAATGCCTATCGGCAACCATATCTGGAATGCCTATCGGCACCTATATTTGAAATGCCTATCGGCTTCTATATCCGAAATGCCTATCGGCACCTATTTTTAAAATGCCAATCGGCAACTATATCTGAAATTCCTATCGGCACCTATATCTGAAATGCCTATCGACACCTATATCTGAAATGCCTATCGACACTTATATCTGAAATGCCTATCGACACCTATATCTGAAATGCCTATCGACACCTATATCTGAAATGCCTATCGACACCTATATCTGAAATGCCTATCGACACCTATATCTGAAATGCCTATCGACACCTATATCTGAAATGCCTATCGACACCTATTTTTGAAATGCCTATCGGAAGCTACATCTGAAATGCCTATCAGCACCTATATTTGAAGTGCCTATCGGCAACCATATCTGGAATGCCTATCGGCACCTATATTTGAAATGCCTATCGGCTTCTATATCTGAAATGCCTATCGGCACTTATTTTTAAAATGCCAATCGGCAACTATATCTGAAATGCCTATCGGCACCTATATCTGAAATGCCTATCGACACCTATATCTGAAATGCCTATCGACACCTATATCTGAAATGCCTATCGACACCTATATCTGAAATGCCTATCGACACCTATATCTGAAATGCCTATCGACACCTATATCTGAAATGCCTATCGACACCTATATCTGAAATGCCTAACGACACCGATTTTTGAAATGCCTATCGGAAACTACATCTGAAATGCCTATCAGCACCTATATTTGAAATGCCTTTCGGCAACTATATCTGGAATGCCTATCGGCACCTATATTTGAAATGCCTATCGGCTTCTATATCTGAAATGCCTATCGGCACCTATTTTTAAAATGCCAATAGGCAACTATATCTGAAATGCCTATCGGCACCTATATCTGAAATGCCTATCGACACCTATATCTGAAATGCCTATCGACACCTATATCTGAAATGCCTATCGACACCTATATCTGAAATGCCTATCGACACCTATATCTGAAATGCCTATCGACACCTATATCTGAAATGCCTATCGACACCTATATCTGAAATGCCTATCGACACCTATTTTTGAAAAGCCTATCGGAAACTACATCTGAAATGCCTATCAGCACCTATATTTGAAATGCCTATCGGCAACCATATCTGGAATGCCTATCGGCACCTATATTTGAAATTGCTATCGGCTTCTATATCTGAAATGCCTATCGGCACCTATTTTTAAAATGCCAATCGGCAACTATATCTGAAATGCCTATCGGCACCTATATCTGAAATGCCTATCGACACCTATATCTGAAATGCCTATCGACACCTATATCTGAAATGCCTATCGACACCTATATCTGAAATGCCTATCGACACCTATATCTGAAATGCCTATCGACACCTATATCTGAAATGCCTATCGACACATATATCTGAAATGCCTATCGACACCTATATCTGAAATGCCTATCGACACCTATATCTGAAATGCCTATCGACACCTATTTTTGAAATGCCTATCGGTAACTACATCTTAAATGCCTATCAGCACTTATATTTGAAATGCCTATCGGCAACCATATCTGGAATGCCTATCGGCACCTATATTTGAAATGCCTATCGGCTTCTATATCTGAAATGCCTATCGGCACCTATTTTTAAAATGCCAATCAGCAACTATATCTGAAATGCCTATCGGCACCTATATCTGAAAAGCCTATCGACACCTATATCTGAAATGCCTATCGACACCTATATCTGAAATGCCTATCGACACCTATATCTGAAATGCCTATCGACACATATATCTGAAATGCCTATCGACACCTATATCTGAAATGCCTATCGACACCTATATCTGAAATGCCTATCGACACCTATTTTTGAAATGCCTATCGGAAACTACATCTGAAATGCCTATCAGCACCTATATTTGAAATGCCTATCGGCAACCATATCTGGAATGCCTATCGGCACCTATATTTGAAATGCCTATCGGCTTCTATATCTGAAATGCCTATCGGCACCTATTTTTAAAATGCCAATCGGCAACTATATCTGAAATGCCTATCGTCACCTATATCTGAAATTCCTATCGAGACCTATATCTGAAATGCCTATCGACACCTATATCTGAAATGCCTATCGACACCTATATCTGAAATGCCTATCGACACCTATATCTGAAATGCCTATCGACACCTATTTTTGAAATGCCTATCGGAAACTACATCTGAAATGCCTATCAGCACCTATATTTAAAATGCCTATCGGCAACCATATCTGGAATGCCTATCGGCACCTATATTTGAAATGCCTATCGGCTTCTATATCTGAAATGCCTATCGGCACTTATTTTTAAAATGCCAATCGGCAACTATATCTGAAATGCCTATCGGCACCTATATCTGAAATGCCTATCGACACCTATATCTGAAATGCCTATCGACACCTATATCTGAAATGCCTATCGACACCTATATCTGAAATGCCTATCGACACCTATATCTGAAATGCCTATCGACACCTATATCTGAAATGCCTATCGACACCTATATCTGAAATGCCTATCGACACCTATATCTGAAATGCCTATCGACACCTATATCTGAAATGCCTATCGACACCTATTTTTGAAATGCCTATCGGAAACTACATCTGAAATGCCTATCAGCACCTATATTTGAAATGCCTATCGGCAACCATATCTGGAATGCCTATCGGCACCTATATTTGAAATGCCTATCGGCTTCTATATCTGAAATGCCTATCGGCACCTATTTTTAAAATGCCAATCGGCAACTATATAGGAAATGCCTATCGGCACCTATATCTGAAATGCCTATCGACACCTATATCTGAAATGCCTATCGACACCTATATCTGAAATACCTATCGACTCCTATATCTGAAATGCTTATCGACACCTATTTTTGAAATGCCTATCGGAAACTACATCTGAAATGCCTATCAGCACCTATATTTGAAATGCCTATCGGCAACCATATCTGGAATGCCTATCGGCACCTATATTTGAAATGCCTATCGGCTTCTATATCTGAAATGCCTATCGGCACCTATTTTTAAAATGCCAATCGGCAACTATATCTGAAATGCCTATCGGCACCTATATCTGAAATGCCTATCGACACCTATATCTGAAATGCCTATCGACACCTATATCTGAAATGCCTATCGACACCTATATCTGAAATGCCTATCGACACCTATATCTGAAATGCCTATCGACACCTATATCTGAAATGCCTATCGACACCTATATCTGAAATGCCAATCGACACCTATTTTTGAAATGCCTATCGGAAACTACATCTGAAATGCCTATCAGCACTTATATTTGAAATGCCTATCGGCAACCATATCTGGAATGCCTATCGGCACCTATATTTGAAATGCCTATCGGCTTCTATATCTGAAATGCCTATCGGCACCTATTTTTAAAATGCCAATCAGCAACTATATCTGAAATGCCTATCGGCACCTATATCTGAAAAGCCTATCGACACCTATATCTGAAATGCCTATCGACACCTATATCTGAAATGCCTATCGACACCTATATCTGAAATGCCTATCGACACCTATATCTGAAATGCCTATCGACACCTATATCTGAAATGCCTATCGACACCTATAGCTGAAATGCCTATCGACACCTATATCTGAAATGCCTATCGACACCTATTTTTGAAATGCCTATCGGACACTACATCTGAAATGCCTATCAGCACCTATATTTGAAATGCCTATCGGCAACCATATCTGGAATGCCTATCGGCACCTATATTTGAAATGCCTATCGGCTTCTATATCTGAAATGCCTATCGGCACCTATTTTTAAAATGCCAATCGGCAACTATATCTGAAATGCCTATCGGCACCTATATCTGAAATGCCTATCGACACCTATATCTGAAATGCCTATCGACACCTATATCTGAAATGCCTATCGTCACCTATATCTGAAATTCCTATCGAGACCTATATCTGAAATGCCTATCGACACCTATATCTGAAATGCCTATCGACACCTATATCTGAAATGCCTATCGACACCTATATCCGAAATGCCTATCGACACCTATTTTTGAAATGCCTATCGGAAACTACATCTAAAATGCCTATCAGCACCTATATTTGAAATGCCTATCGGCAACCATATCTGGAATGCCTATCGGCACCTATATTTGAAATGCCTATCGGCTTCTATATCTGAAATGCCTATCGGCACCTATTTTTAAAATGCCAATCGGCAACTATATCTGAAATGCCTATCGGCACCTATATCTGAAATGCCTATCGACACCTATATCTGAAATGCCTATCGACACCTATATCTGAAATGCCTATCGACACCTATATCTGAAATGCCCATCGACACCTATATCTGAAATGCCTATCGACACCTATTTTTGAAATGCCTATCGGAAACTACATCTGAAATGCCTGTCAGCACCTATATTTGAAATGCCTATCGGCAACCATATCTGGAATGCCTATCGGCACCTATATTTGAAATGCCTATCGGCTTCTATATCTGAAATGCCTATCGGCACCTATTTTTAAAATGCCAATCGGCAACTATATCTGAAATGCCTATCGGCACCTATATCTGAAATGCCTATCGACACCTATATCTGAAATGCCTAAAAACACCTATATCTGAAATGCCTATCGACACCTATATCTGAAATGCCTATCGACACCTATATCTAAAATGCCTATCGACACCTATATCTGAAATGCCTATCGACACCTATATCTAAAATGCCTATCGACACCTATATCTGAAATGCCTATCGACACCTATTTTTGAAATACCTATCGGAAACTACATCTGAAATGCCTATCAGCACCTATATTTGAAATGCCTATCGGCAACCATATCTGGAATGCCTATCGGCACCTATATTTGAAATGCCTATCGGCTTCTATATCTAAAATGCCTATCGGCACCTATTTTTAAAATGCCAATCGGCAACTATATCTGAAATGCCTATCGGCACCTATATCTGAAATGCCTATCGACACCTATATCTGAAATGCCTATCGACACCTATATCTGAAATGCCTATCGACACCTATATCTGAAATGCCTATCGACACCTATATCTGAAATGCCTATCGACACCTATATCTGAAATGCCTATCGACACCTATTTTTGAAATGCCTATGGGAAACTACATCTGAAATGCCTATCAGCACCTATATTTGAAATGCCTATCGGCAACCATATCCGGAATGCCTATCGGCACCTATATTTGAAATGCCTATCGGCTTCTATAACTGAAATGCCTATCGGCACCTATTTTTAAAATGCCAATCGGCAACTATATCTGAAATGCCTATCGGCACCTATACCTGAAATGCCTATCGACACCTATATCTGAAATGCCTATCGACACCTATATCTGAAATGCCTATCGACACCTATATCTTAAATGCCTATCGACACCTATATCTGAAATGCCTATCGACACCTATATCTGAAATGCCTATCGACACCTATATCTGAAATGCCTATCGACACCTATATCTGAAATGCCTATCGACACCTATATCTGAAATGCCTATCGACACCTATTTTTGAAATGCCTATCGGAAACTACATCTGAAATGCCTATCAGCACCTATATTTGAAATGCCTATCGGCAACCATATCTGGAATGCCTATCGGTACCTATATTTGAAATGCCTATCGGCTTCTATATCTGAAATGCCTATCGGCACCTATTTTTAAAATGCCAATCGGCAACTATATCTGAAATGCCTATCGGCACCTATATCTGAAATGCCTATCGACACCTATATCTGAAATGCCTATCGACACCTACATCTGAAATGCCTATCGACACCTATATCTGAAATGCCTATCGACACCTATATCTGAAATGCCTATCGACACCTATATCTGAAATGCCTATCGACACCTATATCTGAAATGCCAATCGACACCTATATCTGAAATGCCTATCGACACCTATTTTTGAAATGCCTATCGGAAACTACATCTGAAATGCCTATCAGCACCTATATTTGAAATGCCTATCGGCAACCATATCTGGAATGACTATCGGCACCTATATTTGAAATGCCTATCGGCTTCTATATCTGAAATGCCTATCGGCACCTATTTTTAAAATGCCAATCGGCAACTATATCTGAAATGCCTATCGGCACCTATATCTGAAATGCCTATCGACACCTATATCTGAAATGCCTATCGACACCTATATCTGAAATGCCTATCGACACCTATATCTGAAATGCCTATCGACACCTATATCTGAAATGCCTATCGACACCTATATCTGAAATGCCTATCGACACCTATATCTGAAATGCCTATCGACACCTATATCTGAAATGCCTATCGACACCTATATCTAAAATGCCTATCGACACCTATTTTTGAAATGCCTATCGGAAACTACATCTGAAATGCCTATCAGCACCTATATTTGAAATGCCTATCGGCAACCATATCTGGAATGCCTATCGGCACCTATATTTGAAATGCCTATCGGCTTCTATATCTGAAATGCCTATCGGCACCTATTTTTAAAATGCCAATCGGCAACTATATCTGAAATGCCTATCGGCACCTATATCTGAAATGCCTATCGACACCTATATCTGAAATGCCTATCGACACCTATATCTGAAATGCCTATCGACACCTATATCTGAAATGCCTATCGGCAACCATATCTGGAATGCCTATTGGCACCTATATTTGAAATGCCTATCGGCTTCTATATCTGAAATGCCTATCGGCACCTATTTTTAAACTGCCAATCGGCAACTATATCTGAAATGCCTATCGGCACCTATATCTGAAATGCCTATCGACACTTATATCTGAAATGCCTATCGACACCTATATCTGAAATGCCTATCGACACCTATATCTGAAATGCCTATCGACACGTATATCTGAAATGCCTATCGACACCTATATCTGAAATGCCTATCGACACCTATATCTGAAATACCTATCGACACCTATATCTGAAATGCCTATCGACACCTATTTTTGAAATGCCTATCGGAAACTACATCTGAAATGCCTATCAGCACCTATATTTGAAATGCCTATCGGCAACCATATCTGGAATGCCTATCGGCACCTATATTTGAAATGCCTATCGGCTTCTATATCTGAAATGCCTATCGGCACCTATTTTTAAAATGCCAATCGGCAACTATATCTGAAATGCCTATCGGCACCTATATCTGAAATGCCTATCGACACCTATATCTGAAATGCCTATCGACACCTATATCTGAAATGCCTATCGACACCTATATCTGAAATGCCTATCGACACCTATATCTGAAATGCCTATCGACACCTATATCTGAAATGCCTATCGACACCTATATCTGAAATGCCTATCGACACCTATATCTGAAATGCCTATCGACACCTATTTTTGAAATGCCTATCGGAAACTACATCTGAAATGCCTATCAGCACCTATATTTGAAATGCCTATCGGCAACCATATCTGGAATGCCTATCGGCACCTATATTTGAAATGCCTATCGGCTTCTATATCTGAAATGCCTATCGGCACCTATTTTTAAAATGCCAATCGGCAACTATATCTGAAATGCCTATCGGCACCTATATCTGAAATGCCTATCGACACCTATATCTGAAATGCCTATCGACACCTATATCTGAAATGCCTATCGACACCTATATCTGAAATGCCTATCGACACCTATATCTGAAATGCCTATCGACACCTATATCTGAAATGCCTATCGACACCTATATCTGAAATGCCTATCGACACCTATATCTGAAATGCCTATCGACACCTATATCTGAAATGCCTATCGACACCTATATCTGAAATGCCTATCGACACCTATATCTGAAATGCCTATCGACACCTATATCTGAAATGCCTATCGACACCTATTTTTGAAATGCCTATCGGAAACTACATCTGAAATGCCTATCAGCACCTATATTTGAAATGCCTATCGGCAACCATATCTGGAATGCCTATCGGCACCTATATTTGAAATGCCTATCGGCTTCTATATCTGAAATGCCTATCGGCACCTATTTTTAAAATGCCAATCGGCAACTATATCTGAAATGCCTATCGGCACCTATATCTGAAATGCCTATCGACACCTATATCTGAAATGCCTATCGACACCTATATCTGAAATGCCTATCGCCACCTATATCTGAAATGCCTATCGACACCTATATCTGAAATGCCTATCGACACCTATATCTGAAATGCCTATCGACACCTATATCTGAAATGCCTATCGACACCTATATCTGAAATGCCTATCGACACCTATTTTTGAAATGCCTATCTGAAACTACATCTGAAATGCCTATCAGCACCTATATTTGAAATGCCTATCGGCAACCATATCTGGAATGCCTATCGGCACCTATATTTGAAATGCCTATCGGCTTCTATATCTGAAATGCCTATCGGCACCTATTTTTAAAATGCCAATCGGCAACTATATCTGAAATGCCTATCGGCACCTATATCTGAAATGCCTATCGACACCTATATCTGAAATGCCTATCGACACCTATATCTGAAATGCCTATCGACACCTATATCTGAAATGCCTATCGACAACTATATCTGAAATGCCTATCGACACCTATATCTGAAATGCCTATCGACACCTATATCTGAAATGCCTATCGACACCTATATCTGAAATGCCTATCGACACCTATTTTTGAAATGCCTATCGGAAACTACATCTGAAATGCCTATCAGCACCTATATTTGAAATGCCTATCGACACCTATATCTGAAATGCCTATCGACACCTATATCTGAAATGCCTATCGACACCTATATCTGAAATGCCTATCGACACCTATATCTGAAATGCCTATCGACACCTATATCTGAAATGCCTATCGACACCTATATCTGAAATGCCTATCGACACCTATTTTTGAAATGCCTATCGGAAACTACATCTGAAATGCCTATCAGCACCTATATTTGAAATGCCTATCGGCAACCATATCTGGAATGCCCATCGGCACTTATATTTGAAATGCCTATCGGCTTCTATATCTGAAATGCCTATCGGCACCTATTTTTAAAATGCCAATCGGCAACTATATCTGAAATGCCTATCGGCACCTATATCTGAAATGCCTATCGACACCTATATCTGAAATGCCTATCGACACCTATATCTGAAATGCCTATCGACACCTATATCTGAAATGCCTATCGACACCTATATCTGAAATGCCTATCGACACCTATATCTGAAATGCCTATCGACACCTATATCTGAAATGCCTATCGACACCTATTTTTGAAATGCCTATCGGAAACTACATCTAAAATGCCTATCTGCACCTATATTTGAAATGCCTATCGGCAACCATATCTGGAATGCCTATCGGCACCTATATTTGAAATGCCTATCGGCTTCTATATCTGAAATGCCTATCGGCACCTATTTTTAAAATGCCAATCGGCAACTATATCTGAAATGCCTATCGGCACCTATATCTGAAATGCCTATCGACACCTATATCTGAAATGCCTATCGACACCTATATCTGAAATGCCTATCGACACCTATATCTCAAATGCCTATCGACACCTATATCTGAAATGCCTATCGACACCTATATCTGAAATGCCCATCGACACCTATATCTGAAATGCCTATCGACACCTATTTTTGAAATGCCTATCGGAAACTACATCTGAAATGCCTGTCAGCACCTATATTTGAAATGCCTATCGGCAACCATATCTGGAATGCCTATCGGCACCTATATTTGAAATGCCTATCGGCTTCTATATCTGAAATGCCTATCGGCACCTATTTTTAAAATGCCAATCGGCAACTATATCTGAAATGCCTATCGGCACCTATATCTGAAATGCCTATCGACACCTATATCTGAAATGCCTAAAAACACCTATATCTGAAATGCCTATCGACACCTATATCTGAAATGCCTATCGACACCTATATCTAAAATGCCTATCGACACCTATATCTGAAATGCCTATCGACACCTATATCTAAAATGCCTATCGACACCTATATCTGAAATGCCTATCGACACCTATTTTTGAAATACCTATCGGAAACTACATCTGAAATGCCTATCAGCACCTATATTTGAAATGCCTATCGGCAACCATATCTGGAATGCCTATCGGCACCTATATTTGAAATGCCTATCGGCTTCTATATCTAAAATGCCTATCGGCACCTATTTTTAAAATGCCAATCGGCAACTATATCTGAAATGCCTATCGGCACCTATATCTGAAATGCCTATCGACACCTATATCTGAAATGCCTATCGACACCTATATCTGAAATGCCTATCGACACCTATATCTGAAATGCCTATCGACACCTATATCTGAAATGCCTATCGACACCTATATCTGAAATGCCTATCGACACCTATTTTTGAAATGCCTATGGGAAACTACATCTGAAATGCCTATCAGCACCTATATTTGAAATGCCTATCGGCAACCATATCCGGAATGCCTATCGGCACCTATATTTGAAATGCCTATCGGCTTCTATATCTGAAATGCCTATCGGCACCTATTTTTAAAATGCCAATCGGCAACTATATCTGAAATGCCTATCGGCACCTATACCTGAAATGCCTATCGACACCTATATCTGAAATGCCTATCGACACCTATATCTGAAATGCCTATCGACACCTATATCTTAAATGCCTATCGACACCTATATCTGAAATGCCTATCGACACCTATATCTGAAATGCCTATCGACACCTATATCTGAAATGCCTATCGACACCTATATCTGAAATGCCTATCGACACCTATATCTGAAATGCCTATCGACACCTATTTTTGAAATGCCTATCGGAAACTACATCTGAAATGCCTATCAGCACCTATATTTGAAATGCCTATCGGCAACCATATCTGGAATGCCTATCGGTACCTATATTTGAAATGCCTATCGGCTTCTATATCTGAAATGCCTATCGGCACCTATTTTTAAAATGCCAATCGGCAACTATATCTGAAATGCCTATCGGCACCTATATCTGAAATGCCTATCGACACCTATATCTGAAATGCCTATCGACACCTACATCTGAAATGCCTATCGACACCTATATCTGAAATGCCTATCGACACCTATATCTGAAATGCCTATCGACACCTATATCTGAAATGCCTATCGACACCTATATCTGAAATGCCAATCGACACCTATATCTGAAATGCCTATCGACACCTATTTTTGAAATGCCTATCGGAAACTACATCTGAAATGCCTATCAGCACCTATATTTGAAATGCCTATCGGCAACCATATCTGGAATGCCTATCGGCACCTATATTTGAAATGCCTATCGGCTTCTATATCTGAAATGCCTATCGGCACCTATTTTTAAAATGCCAATCGGCAACTATATCTGAAATGCCTATCGGCACCTATATCTGAAATGCCTATCGACACCTATATCTGAAATGCCTATCGACACCTATATCTGAAATGCCTATCGACACCTATATCTGAAATGCCTATCGACACCTATATCTGAAATGCCTATCGACACCTATATCTGAAATGCCTATCGACACCTATATCTGAAATGCCTATCGACACCTATATCTGAAATGCCTATCGACACCTATATCTAAAATGCCTATCGACACCTATTTTTGAAATGCCTATCGGAAACTACATCTGAAATGCCTATCAGCACCTATATTTGAAATGCCTATCGGCAACCATATCTGGAATGCCTATCGGCACCTATATTTGAAATGCCTATCGGCTTCTATATCTGAAATGCCTATCGGCACCTATTTTTAAAATGCCAATCGGCAACTAAATCTGAAATGCCTATCGGCACCTATATCTGAAATGCCTATCGACACCTATATCTTAAATGCCTATCGACACCTATATCTGAAATGCCTATCGACACCTATATCTGAAATGCCTATCGACACCTATATCTGAAATGCCTATCGACACCTATATCTGAAATGCCTATCGACACCTATATCTGAAATGCCTATCGACACCTATATCTGAAATGCCTATCGACACCTATTTTTGAAATGCCTATCGGAAACTACATCTGAAATGCCTATCAGCACCTATATTTGAAATGCCTATCGACACCTATATCTGAAATGCCTATCGACACCTTTATCTGAAATGCCTATCGACACCTATATCTGAAATGCCTATCGACACCTATATCTGAAATGCCTATCGACACCTATATCTGAAATGCCTATCGACACCTATATCTGAAATGCCTATCGACACCTATTTTTGAAATGCCTATCGGAAACTACATCTGAAATGCCTATCAGCACCTATATTTGAAATGCCTATCGGCAACCATATCTGGAATGCCTATCGGCACTTATATTTGAAATGCCTATCGGCTTCTATATCTGAAATGCCTATCGGCACCTGTTTTTAAAATGCCAATCGGCAACTATATCTGAAATGCCTATCGGCACCTATATCTGAAATGCCTATCGACCCCTATATCTGAAATGCCTATCGACACCTATATCTGAAATGCCTATCGACACCAATATCTGAAATGCCTATCGACACCTATATTTGAAATGCCTATCGACACCTATATCTGAAATGCCTATCGACATCTATATCTGAAATGCCTATCGACACCTATATCTGAAATGCCTATCGACACCTATATCTAAAATGCCTATCGACACCTATTTTTTAAATGCCTATCGGAAACTACATCTGAAATGCCTATCAGCACCTATATTTGAAATGCCTATCGGCAACAATATCTGGAATGCCTATCGGCACCTATATTTGAAATGCCTATCGGCTTCTATATCTGAAATGCCTATCGGCACCTATTTTTAAAATGCCAATCGGCAACTATATCTGAAATGCCTATCGGCACCTATATCTGAAATGCCTATCGACACCTATATCTGAAATGCCTATCGACACCTATATCTGAAATGCCTATCGACACCTATATCTGAAATGCCTATCGACACCTATATCTGAAATGCCTATCGCCACCTATATCTGAAATGCCTATCGACACCTATATCTGAAATGCCTATCGACACCTATATCTGAAATGCCTATCGACACCTATTTTTGAAATGCCTATCAGAAACTACATCTGAAATGCCTATCAGCACCTATATTTAAAATGCCTATCGGCAACCATATCTGGAATGCCTATCGGCACCTATATTTGAAATGCCTATTGCTTCTATATCTGAAATGCCTATCGGCACCTATTTTTAAACTGCCAATCGGCAACTATATCTGAAATGCCTATCGGCACCTATATCTGAAATGCCTATCGACACATATATCTGAAATGCCTATCGACACCTATATCTGAAATGCCAATCGACACCTATATCTGAAATGCCTATCGACACCTATATCTGAAATGCCTATCGACACCTATATCTGAAATGCCTATCGACACCTATATCTGAAATGCCTATCGACACCTATTTTTGAAATGCCTATCGGAAACTACATCTGAAATGCCTATCAGCACCTATATTTGAAATGCCTATCGGCAACCATATCTGGAATGCCTATCGGCACCTATATTTGAAATGCCTATCGGCTTCTATATCTGAAATGCCTATCGGCACCTATTTTTAAAATGCCAATCGGCAACTATATCTGAAATGCCTATCGGCACCTATATCTGAAATGCCTATCGACACCTATATCTGAAATGCCTATCGACACCTATATCTGAAATGCCTATCGACACCTATATCTGAAATGCCTATCGACACCTATATCTGAAATGCCTATCGACACCTATATCTGAAATGCCTATCGACACCTATATCTGAAATGCCTATCGACACCTATATCTGAAATGCCTATCGACACCTATTTTTGAAATGCCTATCGGAAACTACATCTGAAATGCCTATCAGCACCTATATTTGAAATGCCTATCGGCAACCATATCTGGAATGCCTATCGGCACCTATATTTGAAATGCCTATCGGCTTCTATATCTGAAATGCCTATCGGCACCTATTTTTAAAATGCCAATCGGCAACTATATCTGAAATGCCTATCGGCACCTATATCTGAAATGCCTATCGACACCTATATCTGAAATGCCTATCGACACCTATATCTGAAATGCCTATCGACACCTATATCTGAAATGCCTATCGACACCTATATCTGAAATGCCTATCGACACCTATATCTGAAATGCCTATCGACACCTATATCTGAAATGCCTATCGACACCTATATCTGAAATGCCTATCGACACCTATATCTGAAATGCCTATCGACACCTATATCTGAAATGCCTATCGACACCTATATCTGAAATGCCTATCGACACCTATATCTGAAATGCCTATCGACACCTATTTTTGAAATGCCTATCGGAAACTACATCTGAAATGCCTATCAGCACCTATATTTGAAATGCCTATCGGCAACCATATCTGGAATGCCTATCGGCACCTATATTTGAAATGCCTATCGGCTTCTATATCTGAAATGCCTATCGGCACCTATTTTTAAAATTCCAATCGGCAACTATATCTGAAATGCCTATCGGCACCTATATCTGAAATGCCTATCGACACCTATATCTGAAATGCCTATCGACACCTATATCTGAAATGCCTATCGCCACCTATATCTGAAATGCCTATCGACACCTATATCTGAAATGCCTATCGACACCTATATCTGAAATGCCTATCGACACCTATATCTGAAATGCCTATCGACACCTATATCTGAAATGCCTATCGACACCTATTTTTGAAATGCCTATCTGAAACTACATCTGAAATGCCTATCAGCACCTATATTTGAAATGCCTATCGGCAACCATATCTGGAATGCCTATCGGCACCTATATTTGAAATGCCTATCGGCTTCTATATCTGAAATGCCTATCGGCACCTATTTTTAAAATGCCAATCGGCAACTATATCTGAAATGCCTATCGGCACCTATATCTGAAATGCCTATCGACACCTATATCTGAAATGCCTATCGACACCTATATCTGAAATGCCTATCGACACCTATATCTGAAATGCCTATCGACAACTATATCTGAAATGCCTATCGACACCTATATCTGAAATGCCTATCGACACCTATATCTGAAATGCCTATCGACACCTATATCTGAAATGCCTATCGACACCTATTTTTGAAATGCCTATCGGAAACTACATCTGAAATGCCTATCAGCACCTATATTTGAAATGCCTATCGACACCTATATCTGAAATGCCTATCGACACCTATATCTGAAATGCCTATCGACACCTATATCTGAAATGCCTATCGACACCTATATCTGAAATGCCTATCGACACCTATATCTGAAATGCCTATCGACACCTATATCTGAAATGCCTATCGACACCTATTTTTGAAATGCCTATCGGAAACTACATCTGAAATGCCTATCAGCACCTATATTTGAAATGCCTATCGGCAACCATATCTGGAATGCCCATCGGCACTTATATTTGAAATGCCTATCGGCTTCTATATCTGAAATGCCTATCGGCACCTATTTTTAAAATGCCAATCGGCAACTATATCTGAAATGCCTATCGGCACCTATATCTGAAATGCCTATCGACACCTATATCTGAAATGCCTATCGACACCTATATCTGAAATGCCTATCGACACCTATATCTGAAATGCCTATCGACACCTATATCTGAAATGCCTATCGACACCTATATCTGAAATGCCTATCGACACCTATATCTGAAATGCCTATCGACACCTATTTTTGAAATGCCTATCGGAAACTACATCTAAAATGCCTATCTGCACCTATATTTGAAATGCCTATCGGCAACCATATCTGGAATGCCTATCGGCACCTATATTTGAAATGCCTATCGGCTTCTATATCTGAAATGCCTATCGGCACCTATTTTTAAAATGCCAATCGGCAACTATATCTGAAATGCCTATCGGCACCTATATCTGAAATGCCTATCGACACCTATATCTGAAATGCCTATCGACACCTATATCTGAAATGCCTATCGACACCTATATCTCAAATGCCTATCGACACCTATATCTGAAATGCCTATCGACACCTATATCTGAAATGCCCATCGACACCTATATCTGAAATGCCTATCGACACCTATTTTTGAAATGCCTATCGGAAACTACATCTGAAATGCCTGTCAGCACCTATATTTGAAATGCCTATCGGCAACCATATCTGGAATGCCTATCGGCACCTATATTTGAAATGCCTATCGGCTTCTATATCTGAAATGCCTATCGGCACCTATTTTTAAAATGCCAATCGGCAACTATATCTGAAATGCCTATCGGCACCTATATCTGAAATGCCTATCGACACCTATATCTGAAATGCCTAAAAACACCTATATCTGAAATGCCTATCGACACCTATATCTGAAATGCCTATCGACACCTATATCTAAAATGCCTATCGACACCTATATCTGAAATGCCTATCGACACCTATATCTAAAATGCCTATCGACACCTATATCTGAAATGCCTATCGACACCTATTTTTGAAATACCTATCGGAAACTACATCTGAAATGCCTATCAGCACCTATATTTGAAATGCCTATCGGCAACCATATCTGGAATGCCTATCGGCACCTATATTTGAAATGCCTATCGGCTTCTATATCTAAAATGCCTATCGGCACCTATTTTTAAAATGCCAATCGGCAACTATATCTGAAATGCCTATCGGCACCTATATCTGAAATGCCTATCGACACCTATATCTGAAATGCCTATCGACACCTATATCTGAAATGCCTATCGACACCTATATCTGAAATGCCTATCGACACCTATATCTGAAATGCCTATCGACACCTATATCTGAAATGCCTATCGACACCTATTTTTGAAATGCCTATGGGAAACTACATCTGAAATGCCTATCAGCACCTATATTTGAAATGCCTATCGGCAACCATATCCGGAATGCCTATCGGCACCTATATTTGAAATGCCTATCGGCTTCTATATCTGAAATGCCTATCGGCACCTATTTTTAAAATGCCAATCGGCAACTATATCTGAAATGCCTATCGGCACCTATACCTGAAATGCCTATCGACACCTATATCTGAAATGCCTATCGACACCTATATCTGAAATGCCTATCGACACCTATATCTTAAATGCCTATCGACACCTATATCTGAAATGCCTATCGACACCTATATCTGAAATGCCTATCGACACCTATATCTGAAATGCCTATCGACACCTATATCTGAAATGCCTATCGACACCTATATCTGAAATGCCTATCGACACCTATTTTTGAAATGCCTATCGGAAACTACATCTGAAATGCCTATCAGCACCTATATTTGAAATGCCTATCGGCAACCATATCTGGAATGCCTATCGGTACCTATATTTGAAATGCCTATCGGCTTCTATATCTGAAATGCCTATCGGCACCTATTTTTAAAATGCCAATCGGCAACTATATCTGAAATGCCTATCGGCACCTATATCTGAAATGCCTATCGACACCTATATCTGAAATGCCTATCGACACCTACATCTGAAATGCCTATCGACACCTATATCTGAAATGCCTATCGACACCTATATCTGAAATGCCTATCGACACCTATATCTGAAATGCCTATCGACACCTATATCTGAAATGCCAATCGACACCTATATCTGAAATGCCTATCGACACCTATTTTTGAAATGCCTATCGGAAACTACATCTGAAATGCCTATCAGCACCTATATTTGAAATGCCTATCGGCAACCATATCTGGAATGCCTATCGGCACCTATATTTGAAATGCCTATCGGCTTCTATATCTGAAATGCCTATCGGCACCTATTTTTAAAATGCCAATCGGCAACTATATCTGAAATGCCTATCGGCACCTATATCTGAAATGCCTATCGACACCTATATCTGAAATGCCTATCGACACCTATATCTGAAATGCCTATCGACACCTATATCTGAAATGCCTATCGACACCTATATCTGAAATGCCTATCGACACCTATATCTGAAATGCCTATCGACACCTATATCTGAAATGCCTATCGACACCTATATCTGAAATGCCTATCGACACCTATATCTAAAATGCCTATCGACACCTATTTTTGAAATGCCTATCGGAAACTACATCTGAAATGCCTATCAGCACCTATATTTGAAATGCCTATCGGCAACCATATCTGGAATGCCTATCGGCACCTATATTTGAAATGCCTATCGGCTTCTATATCTGAAATGCCTATCGGCACCTATTTTTAAAATGCCAATCGGCAACTAAATCTGAAATGCCTATCGGCACCTATATCTGAAATTCCTATCGACACCTATATCTTAAATGCCTATCGACACCTATATCTGAAATGCCTATCGACACCTATATCTGAAATGCCTATCGACACCTATATCTGAAATGCCTATCGACACCTATATCTGAAATGCCTATCGACACCTATATCTGAAATGCCTATCGACACCTATATCTGAAATGCCTATCGACACCTATTTTTGAAATGCCTATCGGAAACTACATCTGAAATGCCTATCAGCACCTATATTTGAAATGCCTATCGACACCTATATCTGAAATGCCTATCGACACCTTTATCTGAAATGCCTATCGACACCTATATCTGAAATGCCTATCGACACCTATATCTGAAATGCCTATCGACACCTATATCTGAAATGCCTATCGACACCTATATCTGAAATGCCTATCGACACCTATTTTTGAAATGCCTATCGGAAACTACATCTGAAATGCCTATCAGCACCTATATTTGAAATGCCTATCGGCAACCATATCTGGAATGCCTATCGGCACTTATATTTGAAATGCCTATCGGCTTCTATATCTGAAATGCCTATCGGCACCTGTTTTTAAAATGCCAATCGGCAACTATATCTGAAATGCCTATCGGCACCTATATCTGAAATGCCTATCGACCCCTATATCTGAAATGCCTATCGACACCTATATCTGAAATGCCTATCGACACCAATATCTGAAATGCCTATCGACACCTATATTTGAAATGCCTATCGACACCTATATCTGAAATGCCTATCGACATCTATATCTGAAATGCCTATCGACACCTATATCTGAAATGCCTATCGACACCTATATCTAAAATGCCTATCGACACCTATTTTTTAAATGCCTATCGGAAACTACATCTGAAATGCCTATCAGCACCTATATTTGAAATGCCTATCGGCAACAATATCTGGAATGCCTATCGGCACCTATATTTGAAATGCCTATCGGCTTCTATATCTGAAATGCCTATCGGCACCTATTTTTAAAATGCCAATCGGCAACTATATCTGAAATGCCTATCGGCACCTATATCTGAAATGCCTATCGACACCTATATCTGAAATGCCTATCGACACCTATATCTGAAATGCCTATCGACACCTATATCTGAAATGCCTATCGACACCTATATCTGAAATGCCTATCGCCACCTATATCTGAAATGCCTATCGACACCTATATCTGAAATGCCTATCGACACCTATATCTGAAATGCCTATCGACACCTATTTTTGAAATGCCTATCAGAAACTACATCTGAAATGCCTATCAGCACCTATATTTAAAATGCCTATCGGCAACCATATCTGGAATGCCTATCGGCACCTATATTTGAAATGCCTATTGCTTCTATATCTGAAATGCCTATCGGCACCTATTTTTAAACTGCCAATCGGCAACTATATCTGAAATGCCTATCGGCACCTATATCTGAAATGCCTATCGACACATATATCTGAAATGCCTATCGACACCTATATCTGAAATGCCAATCGACACCTATATCTGAAATGCCTATCGACACCTATATCTGAAATGCCTATCGACACCTATATCTGAAATGCCTATCGACACCTATATCTGAAATGCCTATCGACACCTATTTTTGAAATGCCTATCGGAAACTACATCTGAAATGCCTATCAGCACCTATATTTGAAATGCCTATCGGCAACCATATCTGGAATGCCTATCGGCACCTATATTTGAAATGCCTATCGGCTTCTATATCTAAAATGCCTATCGGCACCTATTTTTAAAATGCCAATCGGCAACTATATCTGAAATGCCTATCGGCACCTATATCTGAAATGCCTATCGACACCTATATCTGAAATGCCTATCGACACCTATATCTGAAATGCCTATCGACACCTATATCTGAAATGCCTATCGACACCTATATCTGAAATGCCTATCGACACCTATATCTGAAATGCCTATCGACACCTATTTTTGAAATGCCTATCGGAAACTACATCTGAAATGCCTATCAGCACCTATATTTGAAATGCCTATCGGCAACCATATCTGGAATGCCTATCGGCACCTATATTTGAAATGCCTATCGGCTTCTATATCTGAAAGGCCTATCGGCACTTATTTTTAAAATGCCAATCGGCAACTATATCTGAAATGCCTATCGGCACCTATATCTGAAATGCCTATCGACACCTATATCTGAAATGCCTATCGACACCTATATCTGAAATGCCTATCGACACCTATATCTGAAATGCCTATCGACACCTATATCTGAAATGCCTATCGACACCTATATCTGAAATGCCTATCGACACCTATATCTGAAATGCCTATCGACACCAATTTTTGAAATGCCTATCGGAAACTATATCTGAAATGCCTATCGGCACCTATATCTGAAATGCCTATCGACACCTATATCTGAAATGCCTATCGACACCTATATCTGAAATGCCTATCGACACCTATATCTGAAATGCCTATCGACACCTATATCTGAAATGCCTATCGCCACCTATATCTGAAATGCCTATCGACACCTATATCTGAAATGCCTATCGACACCTATATCTGAAATGCCTATCGACACCTATTTTTGAAATGCCTATCGGAAACTACATCTGAAATGCCTATCAGCACCTATATTTGAAATGCCTATCGGCAACCATATCTGGAATGCCTATCGGCACCTATATTTGAAATGCCTATCGGCTTCTATCTCTGAAATGCCTATCGGCACCTATTTTTAAACTGCCAATCGGCAACTATATCTGAAATGCCTATCGGCACCTATATCTGAAATGCCTATCGACACCTATATCTGAAATGCCTATCGACACCTATATCTGAAATGCCAATCGACACCTATATCTGAAATGCCTATCGACACCTATATCTGAAATGCCTATCGACACCTATATCTGAAATGCCTATCGACACCTATATCTGAAATGCCTATCGACACCTATTTTTGAAATGCCTATCGGAAACTACATCTGAAATGCCTATCAGCACCTATATTTGAAATGCCTATCGGCAACCATATCTGGAATGCCTATCGGCACCTATATTTGAAATGCCTATCGGCTTCTATATCTAAAATGCCTATCGGCACCTATTTTTAAAATGCCAATCGGCAACTATATCTGAAATGCCTATCGGCACCTATATCTGAAATGCCTATCGACACCTATATCTGAAATGCCTATCGACACCTATATCTGAAATGCCTATCGACACCTATATCTGAAATGCCTATCGACACCTATATCTGAAATGCCTATCGACACCTATATCTGAAATGCCTATCGACACCTATTTTTGAAATGCCTATCGGAAACTACATCTGAAATGCCTATCAGCACCTATATTTGAAATGCCTATCGGCAACCATATCTGGAATGCCTATCGGCACCTATATTTGAAATGCCTATCGGCTTCTATATCTGAAAGGCCTATCGGCACTTATTTTTAAAATGCCAATCGGCAACTATATCTGAAATGCCTATCGGCACCTATATCTGAAATGCCTATCGACACCTATATCTGAAATGCCTATCGACACCTATATCTGAAATGCCTATCGACACCTATATCTGAAATGCCTATCGACACCTATATCTGAAATGCCTATCGACACCTATATCTGAAATGCCTATCGACACCTATATCTGAAATGCCTATCGACACCAATTTTTGAAATGCCTATCGGAAACTACATCTGAAATGCCTATCAGCACCTATATTTGAAATGCCTATCGGCAACCATATCTGGAATGCCTATCGGCACCTATATTTGAAATGCCTATCGGCTTCTATATCTGAAATGCCTATCGGCACCTATTTTTAAAATGCCAATCGGCAACTATATCTGAAATGCCTATCGGCACCTATATCTGAAATGCCTATCGACACCTATATCTGAAATGCCTATCGACACCTATATCTGAAATGCCTATCGACACCTATATCTGAAATGCCTATAGACACCTATATCTGAAATGCCTATCGACACCTATATCTGAAATGCCTATCGACACCTATTTTTGAAATGCCTATCGGAAACTACATCTGAAGTGCCTATCAGCACCTATATTTGAAATGCCTATCGGCAACCATATCTGGAATGCCTATCGGCACCTATATTTGAAATGCCTATCGGCTTCTATATCTGAAATGCCTATCGGCACCTATTTTTAAAATGCCAATCGGCAACTATATCTGAAATGCCTATCGGCACCTATATCTGAAATGCCTATCGACACCTATATCTGAAATGCCTATCGACACCTATATCTGAAATGCCTATCGACACCTATATCTGAAATGCCTATCGACACCTATATCTGAAATGCCTATCGACACCTATATCTGAAATGCCTATCGACACCTATATCTGAAATGCCTATCGACACCTATTTTTGAAATGCCTATCGGAAACTACATCTGAATTGCCTATCAGCACCTATATTTGAAATGCCTATCGGCAACCATATCTGGAATGCCTATCGGCACCTATATTTGAAATGCCTATCGGCTTCTATATCTGAAATGCCTATCGGCACCTATTTTTAAAATGCCAATCAGCAACTATATCTGAAATGCCTATCGGCACCTATATCTGAAATGCCTATCGACACCTATATCTGAAATGCCTATCGACACCTATATCTGAAATGCCTATCGACACCTATATCTGAAATGCCTTTCGACACCTATATCTAAAATGCCTATCGACACCTATATCTGAAATGCCTATCGACACCTATATCTGAAATGCCTATCGACACCTATATCTGAAATGCCTATCGACACCTATTTTTGAAATGCCTATCGGAAACTACATCTGAAATGCCTATCAGCACCTATATTTGAAATGCCTATCGGCAACCATATCTGGAATGCCTATCGGCACCTATATTTGAAATGCCTATCGGCTTCTATATCCGAAATGCCTATCGGCACCTATTTTCAAAATGCCAATCGGCAACTATATCTGAAATGCCTATCGGCACCTATATCTGAAATGCCTATCGACACCTATATCTGAAATGCCTATCGACACCTATATTTGAAATGCCTATCGACACCTATATCTGAAATGCCTATCGACACCTATATCTGAAATGCCTATCGACACCTATATCTGAAATGCCTATCGACACCTATATCTGAAATGCCTATCGACACCTATATCTGAAATGCCTATCGACACCTATTTTTGAAATGCCTATCGGAAACTACATCTGAAATGCCTATCAGCACCTATATTTGAAATGCCTATCGGCAACCATATCTGGAATGCCTATCGGCACCTATATTTGAAATGCCTATCGGCTTCTATATCCGAAATGCCTATCGGCACCTATTTTTAAAATGCCAATCGGCAACTATATCTGAAATTCCTATCGGCACCTATATCTGAAATGCCTATCGACACCTATATCTGAAATGCCTATCGACACTTATATCTGAAATGCCTATCGACACCTATATCTGAAATGCCTATCGACACCTATATCTGAAATGCCTATCGACACCTATATCTGAAATGCCTATCGACACCTATATCTGAAATGCCTATCGACACCTATATCTGAAATGCCTATCGACACCTATATCTGAAATGTTTATCGACACCTATTTTTGAAATGCCTATCGGAAACTACATCTGAAATGCCTATCAGCACCTATATTTGAAATGCCTATCGGCAACCATATCTGGAATGCCTATCGGCACCTATATTTGAAATGCCTATCGGCTTCTATATCTGAAATGCCTATCGGCACCTATTTTTAAAATGCCAATCGGCAACTATATCTGAAATGCCTATCGGCACCTATATCTGAAATGCCTATCGACACCTATATCTGAAATGCCTATCGACACCTATATCTGAAATGCCTATCGACATCTATATCTGAAATGCCTATCGACACCTATATCTGAAATGCCTATCGACACCTATATCTGTAATGCCTATCGACACCTATATCTGAAATGCCTATCGACACCTATATCTGAAATGCCTATCGACACCTATATCTGAAATGCCTATCGACACCTATTTTTGAAATGCCTATCGGAAACTACATCTGAAATGCCTATCAGCACCTATATTTGAAATGCCTATCGGCAACCATATCTGGAAAGCCTATCGGCACCTATATTTGAAATGCCTATCGGCTTCTATATCTGAAATGCCTATCGGTATCTATTTTTAAAATGCCATTCGGCAACTATATCTGAAATGCCTATCGGCACCTATATCTGAAATGCCTATCGACACCTATATCTGAAATGCCTATCGACACCTATATCTGAAATGCCTATCGACACCTATATCTGAAATGCCTATCGACACCTATATCTGAAATGCCTATCGACACCTATATCTGAAATGCCTATCGACACCTATATCTGAAATGCCTATCGACACCTATATCTGAAATGCCTATCGACACCTATTTTTGAAATGCCTATCGGCAACCATATCTGGAATGCCTATCGGCACCTATATTTGAAATGCCTATCGGCTTCTATATCTGAAATGCCTATCGGCACCTATTTTTAAAATGCCAATCGGCAACTATATCTGAAATGCCTATCGGCACCTATATCTGAAATGCCTATCGACACCTTTATCTGAAATGCCTATCGACACCTATATCTGAAATGCCTATCGACACCTATATCTGAAATGCCTATCGACACCTATATCTGAAATGCCTATCGACACCTATATCTGAAATGCCTATCGACACCTATATCTGAAATGCCTATCGACACCTATATCTGAAATGCCTATCGACACCTATATCTGAAATGCCTATCGACACCTATTTTTAAAATGCCTATCGGAAGCTACATCTGAAATGCCTATCAGCACCTATATTTGAAATGCCTATCGGCAACCATATCTGGAATGCCTATCGGCACCTATATTTGAAATGCCTATCGGCTTCTATATCTGAAATGCCTATCGGCACTTATTTTTAAAATGCCAATCGGCAACTATATCTGAAATGCCTATCGGCACCTATATCTGAAATGCCTATCGACACCTATATCTGAAATGCCTATCGACACCTATATCTGAAATGCCTATCGACACCTATATCTGAAATGCCTATCGACACCTATATCTGAAATGCCTATCGACACCTATATCTGAAATGCCTACCGACACCTATATCTGAAATGCCTATCGACACCTATTTTTGAAATGCCTATCGGAAACTACATCTGAAATGCCTATCAGCTCCTATATTTGAAATGCCTATCGGCAACTATATCTGGAATGCCTATCGGCACCTATACTTGAAATGCCTATCGGCTTCTATATCTGAAATGTCTATCGGCACCTATTTTTAAAATGCCAATAGGCAACTATATCTGAAATGCCTATCGGCACCTAAATCTGAAATGCCTATCGACACCTATAACTGAAATGCCTATCGACACCTATATCTGAAATGCCTATCGACACCTATATCTGAAATGCCTATCGACACCTATATCTGAAATGCCTATCGACACCTATATCTGAAATGCCTATCGACACCTATATCTGAAATGCCTATCGACACCTATTTTTGAAATGCCTATCGGAAACTACATCTGAAATGCCTATCAGCACCTATATTTGAAATGCCTATCGGCAACTATATCTGGAATGCCTATCGGCACCTATATTTGAAATGCCTATCGTCTTCTATATCTGAAATGCCTATCGGCACCTATTTTTAAAATGCCAATCGGCAACTATATCTGAAATGCCTATCGGCACCTATATCTGAAATGCCTATCGACACCTATATCTGAAATGCCTATCGACACCTATATCTGAAATGCCTATCGACACCTATATCTGAAATGCCTATCGACACCTATATCTGAAATGCCTATCGACACCTATATCTGAAATGCCTATCGACACCTATATCTGAAATGCCTATCGACACCTATATCTGAAATGCCTATCGACACCTATATCTGAAATGCCTATCGACACCTACTTTTGAAATGCCTATCGGAAACTACATCTGAAATGCCTATCAGCACCTATATTTGAAATGCCTATCGGCAACCATATCTGGAATGCCTATCGGCACCTATATTTGAAATGCCTATCGGCTTCTATATCTGAAATGCCTATCGGCACCTATTTTTAAATTGCCAATCGGCAACTATATCTGAAATGCCTATCGGCACCTATATCTGAAATGCCTATCGACACCTATATCTGAAATGCCTATCGACACCTATATCTGAAATGCCTATTGACACCTATATCTGAAATGCCTATCGACACCTATATCTGAAATGCCTATCGACACCTATTTCTGAAATGCCTATCGACACCTATATCTGAAATGCCTATCGACACCTATATCTGAAATGCCTATCGACACCTATTTTTGAAATGCCTATCGGAAACTACATCTGAAATGCCTATCAGCACCTATATTTGAAATGCCTATCGGCAACTATATCTGGAATGCCTATCGGCACCTATATTTGAAATGCCTATCGGCTTCTATATCTGAAATGCCTATCGGCACCTATTTTTAAAATGCCAATCGGCAACTATATCTGAAATGCCTATCGGCACCTATATCTGAAATACCTATCGACACCTATGTCTGAAATGCCTATCGACACCTCTATCTGAAATGCCTATCGACACCTATATCTGAAATGCCTATCGACACCTATATCTGAAATGCCTATCGACACCTATATCTGAAATGCCTATCGACACCTATATCTGAAATGCCTATCGACACCTATATCTGAAATGCCTATCGACACCTATTTTTGAAATGCATATCGGAAACTACATCTGAAATGCCTATCAGCACCTATATTTGAAATGCCTATCGGCAAACATATCTATGATGCCTATCGGCACCTATATTTGAAATGCCTATCGGCTTCTATATCTGAAATGCCTATCGGCACCTATTTTTAAAATGCCAATCGGCAACTATATCTGAAATGCCTATCGACACCTATATCTGAAATGCCTATCGACACCTATATATGAAATGCCTATCGACTTCTATATCTGAAATGCCTATCGACACCTATATCTGAAATGCCTATCGACACCTATATCTAAAATGCCTATCGACACCTATATCTGAAATGCCTATCGACACCTATTTTTGAAATGCCTATCGGAAACCACATCAGAAATGCCTATCAGCACCTATATTTGAAAGGCCTATCGGCAACCATATCTGGAATGCCTATCGGCACCTATATTTGAAATGCCTATCGGCTTCTATATCTGAAATGCCTATCGGCTTCTATTTTTAAAATGCCAATCGGCAACTATATCTGAAATGCCTATCGGCACCTATATCTGAAATGCCTATCGACACCTATATCTGAAATGCCTATCGACACCTATAACTGAAATGCCTATCGACACCTATATCTGAAATGCCTATCGACACCTATATCTGAAATGCCTATCGACACCTATATCTTAAATGCCTATCGACACCTATATCTGAAATGCCTATCGACACCTATATCTGAAATGCCTATCGACACCTATATCTGAAATGCCTATCGACACCTATATCTGAAATGCCTATCGACACCTATATCTGAAATGCCTATCGACACCTATTTTTGAAATGCCTATCGGCAACCATATCTGGAATGCCTATCGGCACCTATATTTGAAATGCCTATCGGCTTCTATATCTGAAATGCCTATCGGCACCTATTTTTAAAATGCCAATCGGCAACTATATCTGAAATGCCTATCGGCACCTATATCTGAAATGCCTATCGACACCTATATCTGAAATGCCTATCGACACCTATATCTGAAATGCCTATCGACACATATATCTGAAATGCCTATCGACACCTATATCTGAAATGCCTATCGACACCTATATCTGAAATGCCTATCGACACCTATATCTGAAATGCCTATCGACACCTATATCTGAAATGCCTATCGACACCTATATCTGAAATGCCTATCGACACCTATTTTTAAAATGCCTATCGGAAGCTACATCTGAAATGCCTATCAGCACCTATATTTGAAATGCCTATCGGCAACCATATCTGGAATGCCTATCGGCACCTATATTTGAAATGCCTATCGGCTTCTATATCTGAAATGCCTATCGGCACTTATTTTTAAAATGCCAATCGGCAACTATATCTGAAATGCCTATCGGCACCTATATCTGAAATGCCTATCGACACCTATATCTGAAATGCCTATCGACACCTATATCTGAAATGCCTATCGACACCTATATCTGAAATGCCTATCGACACCTATATCTGAAATGCCTATCGACACCTATATCTGAAATGCCTATCGACACCTATATCTGAAATGCCTATCGACACCTATTTTTGAAATGCCTATCGGAAACTACATCTGAAATGCCTATCAGCTCCTATATTTGAAATGCCTATCGGCAACTATATCTGGAATGCCTATCGGCACCTATATTTGAAATGCCTATCGGCTTCTATATCTGAAATGTCTATCGGCACCTATTTTTAAAATGCCAATAGGCAACTATATCTGAAATGCCTATCGGCACCTAAATCTGAAATGCCTATCGACACCTATAACTGAAATGCCTATCGACACCTATATCTGAAATGCCTATCGACACCTATATCTGAAATGCCTATCGACACCTATATCTGAAATGCCTATCGACACCTATATCTGAAATGCCTATCGACACCTATATCTGAAATGCCTATCGACACCTATTTTTGAAATGCCTATCGGAAACTACATCTGAAATGCCTATCAGCACCTATATTTGAAATGCCTATCGGCAACTATATCTGGAATGCCTATCGGCACCTATATTTGAAATGCCTATCGGCTTCTATATCTGAAATGCCTATCGGCACCTATTTTTAAAATGCCAATCGGCAACTATATCTGAAATGCCTATCGGCACCTATATCTGAAATGCCTATCGACACCTATATCTGAAATGCCTATCGACACCTATATCTGAAATGCCTATCGACACCTATATCTGAAATGCCTATCGACACCTATATCTGAAATGCCTATCGACACCTATATCTGAAATGCCTATCGACACCTATATCTGAAATGCCTATCGACACCTATATCTGAAATGCCTATCGACACCTATATCTGAAATGCCTATCGACACCTATTTTTGAAATGCCTATCGGAAACTACATCTGAAATGCCTATCAGCACCTATATTTGAAATGCCTATCGGCAACCATATCTGGAATGCCTATCGGCACCTATATTTGAAATGCCTATCGGCTTCTATATCTGAAATGCCTATCGGCACCTATTTTTAAATTGCCAATCGGCAACTATATCTGAAATGCCTATCGGCACCTATATCTGAAATGCCTATCGACACCTATATCTGAAATGCCTATCGACACCTATATCTGAAATGCCTATCGACACCTATATCTGAAATGCCTATCGACACCTATATCTGAAATGCCTATCGACACCTATTTCTGAAATGCCTATCGACACCTATATCTGAAATGCCTATCGACACCTATATCTGAAATGCCTATCGACACCTATTTTTGAAATGCCTATCGGAAACTACATCTGAAATGCCTATCAGCACCTATATTTGAAATGCCTATCGGCAACTATATCTGGAATGCCTATCGGCACCTATATTTGAAATGCCTATCGGCTTCTATATCTGAAATGCCTATCGGCACCTATCTTTAAAATGCCAATCGGCAACTATATCTGAAATGCCTATCGGCACCTATATCTGAAATACCTATCGACACCTATGTCTGAAATGCTTATCGACACCTATATCTGAAATGCCTATCGACACCTATATCTGAAATGCCTATCGACACCTATATCTGAAATGCCTATCGACACCTATATCTGAAATGCCTATCGACACCTATATCTGAAATGCCTATCGACACCTATATCTGAAATGCCTATCGACACCTATTTTTGAAATGCATATCGGAAACTACATCTGAAATGCCTATCAGCACCTATATTTGAAATGCCTATCGGCAAACATATCTGGAATGCCTATCGGCACCTATATTTGAAATGCCTATCGGCTTCTATATCTGAAATGCCTATCGGCACCTATTTTTAAAATGCCAATCGGCAACTATATCTGAAATGCCTATCGACACCTATATCTGAAATGCCTATCGACACCTATATATGAAATGCCTATCGACTTCTATATCTGAAATGCCTATCGACACCTATATCTGAAATGCCTATCGACACCTATATCTAAAATGCCTATCGACACCTATATCTGAAATGCCTATCGACACCTATTTTTGAAATGCCTATCGGAAACCACATCAGAAATGCCTATCAGCACCTATATTTGAAAGGCCTATCGGCAACCATATCTGGAATGCCTATCGGCACCTATATTTGAAATGCCTATCGGCTTCTATATCTGAAATGCCTATCGGCTTCTATTTTTAAAATGCCAATCGGCAACTATATCTGAAATGCCTATCGGCACCTATATCTGAAATGCCTATCGCCACCTATATCTGAAATGCCTATCGACACCTATAACTGAAATGCCTATCGACACCTATATCTGAAATGCCTATCGACACCTATATCTGAAATGCCTATCGACACCTATATCTTAAATGCCTATCGACACCTATATCTGAAATGCCTATCGACACCTATATCTGAAATGCCTATCGACACCTATATCTGAAATGCCTATCGACACCTATATCTGAAATGCCTATCGACACCTATATCTGAAATGCCTATCGACACCTATTTTTGAAATGCCTATCGGAAACTACATCTGAAATGCCTATCAGCACCTATATTTGAAATGCCTATCGGCAACCATATCTGGAATGCCTATCGGCACCTATATTTGAAATGCCTAACGGCACCTATATTTGAAATGCCTATCGGCTTCTATATTTGAAATGCCAATCGGCACCTATTTTTAAAATGCTAATCGGCAACTATATCTGAAATGACTATCGGCACCTATATCTGAAATGCCTATCGACACCTATATCTGAAATGCATATCGACACCTATATCTGAAATGCCTATCGACACCTATATCTGAAATGCCTATCGACACCTATATCTGAAATGCCTATCGACACCTATATCTGAAATGCCTATCGACACCTATATCTGAAATGCCTATCGACACCTATTTTTGAAATGCCTATCGGAAACTACATCTGAAATGCCTATCAGCACCTATATTTGAAATGCCTATCGGCAACCATATCTGGAATGCCTATCGGCACCTATATTTGAAATGCCTATCGGCTTCTATATCTAAAATGCCTATCGGCACCTATTTTTAAAATGCCAATCGGCAACTATATCTGAAATGCCTATCTTCACCTATATCTGAAATGCCTATCGACACCTATATCTGAAATGCCTATCGACACCTATATCTGAAATGCCTATCGACACCTATATCTGAAATGCCTATCGACACCTATATCTGAAATGCCTATCGACACCTATATCTGAAATGCCTATCGACACCTATATCTGAAATGCCTATCGACACCTATATCTGAAATGCCTATCGACACCTATTTTTGAAATGCCTATCGGAAACTACATCTGAAATGCCTATCAGCACCTATATTTGAAATGCCTATCGGCAACCATATCTGGAATGCCTATCGGCACCTATATTTGAAATGCCTATCGGCTTCTATATCTGAAATGCCTATCGGCACCTATTTTTAAAATGCCAATCGGCAACTATATCTGAAATGCCTATCGGCACCTATATCTGAAATGCCTATCGACACCTATATCTGAAATGCCTATCGACACCTATATCTGAAATGCCTATCGACACCTATATCTGAAATGCCTATCGACACCTATATCTGAAATGCCTATCGACACCTATATCTGAAATGCCTATCGACACCTATATCTGAAATGCCTATCGACACCTATATCTGAAATGCCTATCGACACCTATTTTTGAAATGCCTATCTGAAACTACATCTGAAATGCCTATCAGCACCTATATTTGAAATGCCTATCGGCAACCATATCTGGAATGCCTATCGGCACCTATATTTGAAATGCCTATCGGCTTCTATATCTGAAATGCCTATCGGCACCTATTTTTAAAATGCCAATCGGCAACTATATCTGAAATGCCTATCGGCACCTATATCTGAAATGCCTATCGACACCTATATCTGAAATGCCTATCGACACCTATATCTGAAATGCCTATCGACACCTATATCTGAAATGCCTATCGACAACTATATCTGAAATGCCTATCGACACCTATATCTGAAATGCCTATCGACACCTATATCTGAAATGCCTATCGACACCTATATCTGAAATGCCTATCGACACCTATTTTTGAAATGCCTATCGGAAACTACATCTGAAATGCCTATCAGCACCTATATTTGAAATGCCTATCGACACCTATATCTGAAATGCCTATCGACACCTATATCTGAAATGCCTATCGACACCTATATCTGAAATGCCTATCGACACCTATATCTGAAATGCCTATCGACATCTATATCTGAAATGCCTATCGACACCTATATCTGAAATGCCTATCGACACCTATTTTTGAAATGCCTATCGGAAACTACATCTGAAATGCCTATCAGCACCTATATTTGAAATGCCTATCGGCAACCATATCTGGAATGCCTATCGGCACTTATATTTGAAATGCCTATCGGCTTCTATATCTGAAATGCCTATCGGCACCTATTTTTAAAATGCCAATCGGCAACTATATCTGAAATGCCTATCGGCACCTATATCTGAAATGCCTATCGACACCTATATCTGAAATGCCTATCGACACCTATATCTGAAATGCCTATCGACACCTATATCTGAAATGCCTATCGACACCTATATCTGAAATGCCTATCGACACCTATATCTGAAATGCCTATCGACACCTATATCTGAAATGCCTATCGACACCTATATCTGAAATGCCTATCGACACCTATTTTTGAAATGCCTATCGGAAACTACATCTAAAATGCCTATCAGCACCTATATTTGAAATGCCTATCGGCAACCATATCTGGAATGCCTATCGGCACCTATATTTGAAATGCCTATCGGCTTCTATATCTGAAATGCCTATCGGCACCTATTTTTAAAATGCCAATCGGCAACTATATCTGAAATGCCTATCGGCACCTATATCTGAAATGCCTATGGACACCTATATCTGAAATGCCTATCGACACCTATATCTGAAATGCCTATCGACACCTATATCTCAAATGCCTATCGACACCTATATCTGAAATGCCTATCGACACCTATATCTGAAATGCCTATCGACACCTATATCTGAAATGCCTATCGACTCCTATATCTGAAATGCCTATCGACACCTATATCTGAAATGCCTATCGACACCTATTTTTGAAATGCCTATCGGAAACTACATCTGAAATGCCTATCAGCACCTATATTTGAAATGCCTATCGGCAACCATATCTGGAATGCCTATCGGCACCTATATTTGAAATGCCTATCGGCTTCTATATCTGAAATGCCTATCGGCACCTATTTTTAAAATGCCAATCGGCAACTATATCTGAAATGCCTATCGGCACCTATATCTGAAATGCCTATCGACACCTATATCTTAAATGCCTATCGACACCTATATCTGAAATGCCTATCGACACCTATATCTGAAATGCCTATCGACACCTATATCTGAAATGCCTATCGACACCTATATCTGAAATGCCTATCGACACCTATATCTGAAATGCCTATCGACACCTATATCTGAAATGCCTATCGACACCTATTTTTGAAATGCCTATCGGAAACTACATCTGAAATGCCTATCAGCACCTATATTTGAAATGCCTATCGACACCTATATCTGAAATGCCTATCGACACCTTTATCTGAAATGCCTATCGACACCTATATCTGAAATGCCTATCGACACCTATATCTGAAATGCCTATCGACACCTATATCTGAAATGCCTATCGACACCTATATCTGAAATGCCTATCGACACCTATTTTTGAAATGCCTATCGGAAACTACATCTGAAATGCCTATCAGCACCTATATTTGAAATGCCTATCGGCAACCATATCTGGAATGCCTATCGGCACTTATATTTGAAATGCCTATCGGCTTCTATATCTGAAATGCCTATCGGCACCTGTTTTTAAAATGCCAATCGGCAACTACATCTGAAATGCCTATCGTCACCTATATCTGAAATGCCTATCGACACCTATATCTGAAATGCCTATCGACACCTATATCTGAAATGCCTATCGACACCAATATCTGAAATGCCTATCGACACCTATATTTGAAATGCCTATCGACACCTATATCTGAAATGCCTATCGACACCTATATCTGAAATGCCTATCGACGCCTATATCTGAAATGCCTATCGACACCTATATCTGAAATGCCTATCGACACCTATATTTGAAATGCCTATCGACACCTATATCTGAAATGCCTATCGACACCTATATCTGAAATGCCTATCGACACCTATATCTGAAATGCCTATCGACACCTATATCTGAAATGCCTATCGACACCTATATCTGAAATGCCTATCGACACCTATTTTTGAAATGCCTATCGGAAACTACATCTGAAATGCCTATCAGCACCTATATTTGAAATGCCTATCGGCAACCATATCTGGAATGCCTATCGGCACTTATATTTGAAATGCCTATCGGCTTCTATATCTGAAATGCCTATCGGCACCTGTTTTTAAAATGCCAATCGGCAACTACATCTGAAATGCCTATCGTCACCTATATCTGAAATGCCTATCGACACCTATATCTGAAATGCCTATCGACACCTATATCTGAAATGCCTATCGACACCAATATCTGAAATGCCTATCGACACCTATATTTGAAATGCCTATCGACACCTATATCTGAAATGCCTATCGACACCTATATCTGAAATGCCTATCGACGCCTATATCTGAAATGCCTATCGACACCTATATCTGAAATGCCTATCGACACCTATTTTTGAAATGCCTATCGGAAACTACATCTGAAATGCCTATCAGCACCTATATTTGAAATGCCTATCGGCAACCATATCTGGAATGCCTATCGGCACCTATATTTGAAATGCCTATCGGCTTCTATATCTGAAATGCCTATCGGAACCTATTTTTAAAATGCCAATCGGCAACTATATCTGAAATGCCTATCGGCACCTATATCTGAAATGCCTATCGACACCTATATCTGAAATGCCTATCGACACCTATATCTGAAATGCCTATCGACACCTATATCTGAAATGCCTATCGACACCTATATCTGAAATGCCTATCGACACCTATATCTGAAATGCCTATCGACACCTATATCTGAAATGCCTATCGACACCTATATCTGAAATGCCTATCGACACCTATATCTGAAATGCCTATCGACACCTATATCTGAAATGCCTATCGACACCTATTTTTGAAATGCCTATCGGAAACTACATCTGAAATGCCTATCAGCACCTATATTTGAAATGCCTATCGGCAACCATATCTGGAATGCCTATCGGCACCTATATTTGAAATGCCTATCGGCTTCTATATCTGAAATGCCTATCGGCACCTATTTTTAAAATGCCAATCGGCAACAATATCTGAAATGCCTATCGGCACCTATATCTGAAATGCCTATCGATACCTATACCTGAAATGCCTATCGACACCTATATCTGAAATGCCTATCGACACCTATATCTGAAATGCCTATCGACACCTATATCTGAAATGCCTATCGACACCTATATCTGAAATGCCTATCGACACCTATATCTGAAATGCCTATCGACACCTATTTTTGAAATGCCTATCGGAAACTACATCTGAAATGCCTATCAGCACCTATATTTGTAATGCCTATCGGCAACCATATCTGGAATGCCTATCGGCACCTATATTTGAAATGCCTATCGGCTTCTATATCTGAAATGCCTATCGGCACCTATTTTTAAAATGCCAATCGGCAACTATATCTGAAATGCCTATCGGCACCTATATCTGAAATGCCTATCGACACCTATATCTGAAATGCCTATCGACACCTATATCTGAAATGCCTATCGACACCTATATCTGAAATGCCTATCGGCACCTATATCTGAAATGCCTATCGACACCTATATCTGAAATGCCTATCGACACCTATATCTGAAATGCCTATCGACACCTATATCTGAAATGCCTATCGACACCTATATCTGAAATGCCTATCGACACCTATATCTGAAATGCCTATCGACACCTATATCTGAAATGCCTATCGGCACCTATATCTGAAATGCCTATCGACACCTATATCTGAAATGCCTATCGACACCTATATCTGAAATGCCTATCGACACCTATATCTGAAATGCCTATCGACACCTATATCTGAAATGCCTATCGACACCTATTTTTGAAATGCCTATCGGAAACTACATCTGAAATGCCTATCAGCACCGATATTTGAAATGCCTATCGGCAACCATTTCTGGAATGCCTATCGGCACCTATATTTGAAATGCCTATCGGCTTCTATATCTGAAATGCCTATCGGCACCTATTTTTAAAATGCCAATCGGCAACTATATCTGAAATGCCTATCGGCACCTATATCTGAAATGCCTATCGACACCTATATCTGAAATGCCTATCGACACCTTTATCTGAAATGCCTAACGACACCTATATCTGAAATGCCTATCGACACCTATATCTGAAATGCCTATCGCCACCTATAACTGAAATGCCTATCGACACCTATATCTGAAATGCCTATCGACACCTATTTTTGAAATGCCTATCGGAAACTACATCTGAAATGCCTATCAGCACCTATATTTAAAATGCCTATCGGCAACCATATCTGGAATGCCTATCGGCACCTATATTTCAAATGCCTATCGGCTTCTATATCTGAAATGCCTATCGGCACCTATTTTTAAAATGCCAATCGGCAACTATATCTGAAATGCCTATCGGCACCTATATCTGAAATGCCTATCGACACCTATATATGAAATGCCTATCGACACCTATATCTGAAATGCCTATCGACACCTTTATCTGAAATGCCTTTCGACACCTATATCTGAAATGCCTATCGACAGATATAACTGAAATGCCTATCGACACTTATATCTGAAATGCCTATCGACACCTATATCTGAAATGCCTATCGACACCTATTTTTGAAATGCCTATCGGAAACTACATCTGAAATGCCTATCAGCACCTATATTTGAAATGCCTATCGGCAACCATATCTGGAATGCCTATCGGCACCTATATTTGAAATGCCTATCGGCTTCTATATCTGAAATGCCTATCGGCACCTATTTTTAAATGCCAATCGGCACCTATTTTTAAAATGCCAATCGGCAACTATATCTGAAATGCCTATCGACACCTATATCTGAAATGCCTATCGACACCTATATCTGAAATGCCTATCGACACCTATATCTGAAATGCCTATCGATACCTATATCTGAAATGCCTATCGACACCTATATCTGAAATGCCTATCGACACCTATATCTGAAATGCCTATCGACACCTATATCTGAAATGCCTATCGACACCTATTTTTGAAATGCCTATCGGAAACTACATCTGAAATGCCTATCAGCACCTATATTTGAAATGCCTATCGGCAACCATATCTGGAATGCCTATGGGCACCTATATTTGAAATGCCTATCGGTTTCTATATCTGAAATGCCTATCGGCACCTATTTTTAATATGCCAATCGGCAACTATATCTGAAATGCCTATCGGCACCTATATCTGAAATGCCTATCGACACCTATATCTGAAATGCCTATCGACACCTATATCTGAAATGCCTATCGACACTTATATCTGAAATGCCTATCGACACCTATATCTGAAATGCCTATCGACACCTATATCTGAAATGCCTATCGACACCTATATCTGAAATGCCTATCGACACCTATATCTGAAATGCCTATCGACACCTATTTTTGAAATGCCTATCGGAAACTACATCTGAAATGCCTATCAGCACCTATATTTGAAATGCCTATCGGCAACCATATCTGGAATGCCTATCGGCACCTATATTTGAAATGCCTATTGGCTTCTATATCTGAAATGCCTATCGGCACCTATTTTTAAAATGCCAATCGGCAACTATATCTGAAATGCCTATCGGCACCTATATCTGAAAAGCCTATCGACACCTATATCTGAAATGCCTATCGTCACCTATATCTGAAATGCCTATCGACACCTATATCTGAAATGCCTATCGACACCTATATCTGAAATGCCTATCGACACCTATATCTGAAATGCCTATCGACACCTATATCTGAAATGTCTATCGACACCTATTTTTGAAATGCCTATCGGATACTACATCTGAAATGCCTATCAGCACCTATATTTGAAATGCCTATCGGCAACCATATCTGGAATGCCTATCGGCACCTATATTTGAAATGCCTATCGGCTTCTATATCTGAAGTGCCTATCGGCACCTATTTTTAAAATGCCAATCGGCAACTATATCTGAAATGCCTATCGGCATCTATATCTGAAATGCCTATCGACACCTATATCTGTAATGCCTATCGACACCTATATCTGAAATGCCTATCGACACCTATATCTGAAATGCCTATCGACACCTATATCTGAAATGCCTATCGACACCTATATCTGAAATGCCTATCGACACCTATATCTGAAATGCCTATCGACACCTATATCTGAAAAGCTTATCGACACCTATATCTGAAATGCCTATCGACACCTATTTTTGAAATGCCTATCGGAAACTACATCTGAAATGCCTATCAGCACCTATATTTGAAATGCCTATCGGCAACCATATCTGGAATGCCTATCGGCACATATATTTGAAATGCCTATCGGCTTCTATATCTGAAATGCCTATCGGCACCTATTTTTAAAATGCCAATCGGCAACTATATCTGAAATGCCTATCGGCACCTATATCTGAAATGCCTATTGACACCTATATCTGAAATGCCTATCGACACCTATATCTGAAATGTCTATCGACACCTATATCTGAAATGCCTATCGACACCTATATCTGAAATGCCTATCGACACCTATATCTGAAATGCCTATCGACACCTATATCTGAAATGCCTATCGACACCTATATCTAAAATGCCTATCGACACCTATTTTTGAAATGCCTATCGGAAACTACATCTGAAATGCCTATCAGCACCTATATTTGAAATGCCTATCGGCAACCATATCTGGAATGCCTATCGGCACCTATATTTGAAATGCCTATCGGCTTCTATATCTGAAATGCCTATCGGCACCCATTTTTAAAATGCCAATCGGCAACTATATCTGAAATGCCTAACGGCACCTATATCTGAAATGCCTATCGACACCTATATCTGAAATGCCTATCGACACCTATATCTGAAATGCCTATCGACACCTATATCTGAAATGCCTATCGACACCTATATCTGAAATGCCTATCGACACCTATATCTGAAATGCCTATCGACACCTATATCTGAAATGCCTATCGACACCTATTTTTGAAATGCCTATCGGAAACTACATCTGAAATGCCTATGAGCACCTATATTTGAAATGCCTATCGGCAACCATATCTGGAATGCCTATCGGCACCTATATTTGAAATGCCTATCGGCTTCTATATCTGAAATGCCTATCGGCACCTATTTTTTATCTGGAATGCCTATCGGCACCTATATTGAAATGCCTATCGGCTTCTATATCTGAAATGCCTATCGACACATATATCTGAAATGCCTATCGACACCTATATCTGAAATGCCTATCGACACCTATACTGAAATGCCTACACACCTATATCTGAAATGCCTATCGACACCTATATCTGAAATGCCTATCGACACCTATATCTGAAATGCCTATCGACACCTATATCTGAAATGCCTATCGACACCTATATCTGAAATGCCTATCGACACCTATTTTTGAAATGCCTATCGGAAACTACATCTGAAATGCCTATCAGCACCTATATTTGAAATGCCTATCGGCAACCATATCTGGAATGCCTATCGGCACCTATATTTGAAATGCTATCGGCTTCTATATCTGAAATGCCTATCGGCACCTATTTTTAAATGCCAATCGGCAACTATATCTGAAATGCCTATCGGCACCTATATCTGAAATGCTATCGACACCTATATCTGAAATGCCATCGACACCTATATCTGAAATGCCTATCGACACCTATATCTGAAATTCCTATCGACACCTATATCTGAAATGCCTATCGACACCTATATCTGAAATGCCTATCGACACCTATATCTGAAATGCCTATCGACACCTATATCTGAAAATGCCTATCGACACCTATATCTGAAATGCCTATCGACACCTATTTTTGAAATGCCTATCGGAGACTACATCTGAAATGCCTATCAGCACCTATATTTGAAATGCCTATCGGCAACCATATCTGGAATGCCTATCGGCACCTATATTTGAAATGCCTATCGGCTTCTATATCTGAAATGCCTATCGGCACCTATTTTAAATGCCAATCGGCAACCTATATCTGAAATGCCTATCGGCACCTATATCTTAAATGCCTATCGACACCTATATCTGAAATGCCTATCGACACCTATATCTGAAATGCCTATCGACACCTATATCTGAAATGCCTATCGACACCTATATCTGAAATGCCTATCGACACCTATATCTGAAATGCCTATCGACACCTATATCTGAAATGCCTATCGACACCTATTTTTGAAATGCCTATCGGAACTACATCTGAAATGCCTATCAGCACCTATATTTGAAATGCCTATCGGCAACCATATCTGGAATGCCTATCGGCACCTATATTTGAAATGCCTATCGGCTTCTATATCTGAAATGCCTATCGGCACCTATTTTTAAAATGCCAATCGGCAACTATATCTGAAATGCCTATCGGGCACCTATATCTGAAATGCCTATCGACACCTATATTTGAAATGCCTATCGACACCTATATCTGAAATGCCTATCGACACCTATATCTGAAATGCCTATCTGACACCTATATCTGAAATGCCTATCGACACCTATATCTGAAATGCCTATCGACACCTATATCTGAAATGCCTATCGACACCTATATCTGAATGCCTATCGACAACTATTTTTGAAATGCCTATCGGAAACTACATCTGAAATGCCTATCAGCACCTATATTTGAAATGCCTATCGGCAACCATATCTGGAATGCCTATCGGCACCTATATTTGAAATGCCTATCGGCTTCTATATCTGAAATGCCTATCGGCACCTATTTTTAAATGCCAATCGGGCAACTATATCTGAAATGTTTATCGGCACCTATATCTGAAATGCCTATCGACACCTATATCTGAAATGCCTATCGACACCTATATCTGAAATGCCTATCGACACCTATATCTGAAATGCCTATCGACACCTATATCTGAAATGCTTATCGACACCTATATCTGAAATACCTATCGACACCTATATCTGAAATGCCTATCGACACCTATATCTGAAATGCCTATCGACACCTATATCTGAAATGCCTATCGACACCTATTTTGAAATGCCTATCGGAAACTACATCTGAAATGCCTATCAGCACCTATATTTGAAATGCCTATCGGCAACCAATTCTGGAATGCCTATCGGCACCTATATTTGAAATGCCTATCGGCTTCTATATCTGAAATGCCTATCGGCACCTATTTTTAAAAATGCCAATCGGCAACTATATCTGAAATGCCTATCGGCACCTATATCTGAAATGCCTATCGACACCTATATCTGAAATGCCTATTGACACCTATATCTGAAATGCCTATCGACACCTATATCTGAAATGCCTATCGACACCTATTTTTGAAATGCCTATTGGAAACTACATCTGAAATGCCTATCAGCACCTATATTTGAAATGCTTATCGGCAACCATATCTGGAATGCCTATCGGCACCTATATTTGAAATGCCTATCGGCTTCTATATCTGAAATGCTTATCGGCACCTATTTTTAAAATGCAAATCGGCAACTATATCTGAAATGCCTATCGGCACCTATATCTGAAATGCCTATCGACACCTATATCTGAAATGCCTATCGACACCTATATCTGAAATGCCTATCGACACCTATATCTGAAATGCCTATCGACACCTATATCTGAAATGCCTATCGACACCTATATCTGAATTGCCTATCGACACCTATATCTGAAATGCCTATCGACACCTATATCTGAAATGCTATCGACACCTATTTTTGAAATGCCTATTGGAAACTACATCTGAAATGCCTATCAGCACCTATATTGAAATGCTTATCGGCAACCATATCTGGAATGCCTATCGGCACCTATATTTGAAATGCCTATCGGCTTCTATATCTGAAATGCTTATCGGCACCTATTTTAAAATGCAAATCGGCAACTATATCTGAAATGCCTATCGGCACCTATATCTGAAAATGCCTATCGACACCTATATCTGAAATGCCTATCGACACCTATATCTGAAATGCTATCGACACCTATATCTGAAATGCCTATCGACACCTATATCTGAAATGCCTATCGACACCTATATCTGAAATGCCTATCGACACCTATATCTGAAATGCCTATCGACACCTATATCTGAAATACCTATCGACACCTATTTTTGAAATGCCTATCGAGAACTACATCTGAAATGCCTATCAGCACCTATATTTGAAATGCCTATCGGCAACCATATCTGGAATGCCTATCGGCACCTATATTTTGAAATGCCTATCGGCTTCTATATCTGAAATGCCTATCGGCACCTATTTTTAAAATGCCAATCGGCAACTATATCTGAAATGCCTATCGGCACCTATATCTGAAATGCCTATCGACACCTATATCTGAAATGCCTATCGACACCTATATCTGAAATGCCTATCGACACCTATATCTGAAATTCCTATCGACACCTATATCTGAAATGCCTATCGACACCTATATCTGAAATGCCTATCGACACCTATATCTGAAATGCCTATCGACACTATATCTGAAATGCCTATCGACACCTATATCTGAAATGCCTATCGACACCTATTTTTGAAATGCCTATCGGAGACTACATCTGAAATGCCTATCAGCACCTATATTTGAAAATGCCTATCGGCAACCATATCTGGAATGCCTATCGGCACCTATATTTGAAATGCCTATCGGCTTCTATATCTGAAATGCCTATCGGCACCTATTTTAAATGCCAATCGGCAACTATATCTGAAATGCCTATCGGCACCTATATCTTAAATGCTATCGACACCTATATCTGAAATGCCTATCGACACTATATCTGAAATGCCTATCGACACCTATATCTGAAATGCTATCGACACCTATATCTGAAATGCCTATCGACACCTATATCTGAAATGCCTATCGACACCTATATCTGAAATGCCTATCGACACCTATTTTTGAAATGCCTATCGGAAACTACATCTGAAATGCCTATCAGCACCTATATTTGAAATGCCTATCGGCAACAATATTTTGGAATGCTATCGGCACCTATATTTGAAATGCCTATCGGCTTCTATATCTGAAACGCCTATCGGCACCTATTTTTAAAATGCCAATCGGCAACTATATCTGAAATGCCTATCGGCACCTAAATATCTGAATGCCTATCGACACCTATATTTGAAATGCCTATCGACACCTATATCTGAAATGCTATCGACACCTATATCTGAAATGCCTATCGACACTATATCTGAAATGCCTATCGCACCTATATCTGAAATGCCTATCGACACCTATATCTGAAATGCCTATGACACCTATATCTGAAATGCCTATCTGACAACTATTTTTGAAATGCCTATCGAAACTACATCTGAATGCCTATCAGCACCTATATTGAAATGCCTATCGGCAACCATATCTGGAATGCCTATCGGCACTATATTTGAAATGCCTATCGCTTCTATATCTGAATGCCTATCGGCACCTATTTTTAAAATGCAATCGGCAACTATATCTGAAATGTTTATCGGCACCTATATCTGAAATGCCTATCGACACCTATATCTGAAATGCCTATCGACACCTATATCTGAAATGCCTATCGACACCTATATCTGAAATGCCTATCGACACCTATATCTGAAATGCTTATCGACACCTATATCTGAAATGCCTATCGACACCTATATCTGAAATGCCTATCGACACCTATATCTGAAATGCCTATCGACACCTATATCTGAAATGCCTATCGACACCTATTTTTGAAATGCCTATCGGAAACTACATCTGAAATGCCTATCAGCACCTATATTTGAAATGCCTATCGGCAACCATATCTGGAATGCCTATCGGCACCTATATTTGAAATGCCTATCGGCTTCTATATCTGAAATGCCTATCGGCACCTATTTTTAAAATGCCAATCGGCAACTATATCTGAAATGCCTATCGGCACCTATATCTGAAATGCCTATCGACACCTATATCTGAAATGCCTATTGACACCTATATCTGAAATGCCTATCGACACCTATATCTGAAATGCCTATCGACACCTATATCTGAAATGCCTATCGACACCTATATCTGAAATGCCTATCGACACCTATATCTGAAATGCCTATCGACACCTATATCTGAAATGCCTATCGACACCTATTTTTGAAATGCCTATCGGAAACTACATCTGAAATGCCTATCAGCACCTATATTTGAAATGCCTATCGGCAACCATATCTGGAATGCCTATCGGCACCTATTTTTAAAATGTCAATCGGCAACTATATCTGAAATGCCTATCGGCACCTATATCTGAAATGCCTATCGACACCTATATCTGGAACGCCTATCGACACCTATATCTGAAATGCCTATCGACACCTATATCTGAAATGCCTATCGACACCTATATCTGAAATGCCTATCGACACCTATATCTGAAATGCCTATCGACACCTATATCTGAAATGCCTATCGACACCTATTTTTGAAATGCCTATCGGAAACTACATCTGAAATGCCTATCAGCACCTATATTTGAAATGCCTATCGGCAACCATATCTGGAATGCCTATCGGCACCTATATTTGAAATGCCTATCGGCTTCTATATCTGAAATGCCTATCGGCACCTATTTTTAAAATGCCAATCGGCAACTATATCTGAAATGCCTATCGGCACCTATATCTGAAATGCCTATCGACACCTATATCTGAAATGCCTATCGACACCTATATCTGAAATGCCTATCGACACCTATATCTGAAATTCCTATCGACACCTATATCTGAAATGCCTATCGACACCTATATCTGAAATGCCTATCGACACCTATATCTGAAATGCCTATCGACACCTATATCTGAAATGCCTATCGACACCTATATCTGAAATGCCTATCGACACCTATTTTTGAAATGCCTATCGGAAACTACATCTGAAATTCCTATCAGCACCTATATTTGAAATGCCTATCGGCAACCATATCTGGAATGCCTATCGGCACCTATATTTGAAAAGCCTATCGGCTTCTATATCTGAAATGCCTATCGGCACCTATTTTTAAAATGCCAATCGGCAACTATATCTGAAATGCCTATCGGCACCTATATTTGAAATGCCTATCGGCTTCTATATCTGAAATGCCTATCGGCACCTATTTTTAAAATGCCAATCGGCAACTATATCTGAAATGCCTATCGGCACCTATATCTGAAATGCCTATCGACACCTATATTTGAAATGCCTATCGACACCTATATCTGAAATGCCTATCGACACCTATATCTGAAATGCCTATCGACACCTATATCTGAAATGCCTATCGACACCTATATCTGAAATGCCTATCGACACCTATATCTGAAATGCCTATCGACACCTATATCAGAAATGCCTATCGACACCTATATCTGAAATGCCTATCGACACCTATATCTGAAATGCCTATCGACACCTATATCTGAAATGCCTATCGACACCTATATCTGAAATGCCTATCGACACCTATTTTTGAAATGCCTATCGGAAACTACATCTGAAATGCCTATCAGCACCTATATTTGAAATGCCTATCGGCAACCATATCTGGAATGCCTATCGGCACCTATATTTGAAATGCCTATCGGCTTCTATATCTGAAATGCCTATCGGCACCTATTTTTAAAATGCCAATCGGCAACTATATCTGAAATGCCTATCGGCACCTATATCTGAAATGCCTATCGACACCTATATTTGAAATGCCTATCGACACCTATATCTGAAATGCCTATCGACACCTATATCTGAAATGCCTATCGACACCTATATCTGAAATGCCTATCGACACCTATATCTGAAATGCCTATCGACACCTATATCTGAAATGCCTATCGACACCTATATCTGAAATGCCTATCGACACCTATTTTTGATATGCCTATCGGAAACTACATCTGAAATGCCTATCAGCACCTATATTTGAAATGCCTATCCGCAACCATATCTGGAATGCCTATCGGCACCTATATTTGAAATGCCTATCGGCTTCTATATCTGAAATGCCTATCGGCACCTATTTTTAAAATGCTAATCGGCAACTATATCTGAAATGCCTATCGGCACCTATATCTGAAATGCCTATCGACACCTATATCTGAAATGCCTATCGACACCTATATCTGAAATGCCTATCGACACCTATATCTGAAATGCCTATCGACACCTATATCTGAAATGCCTATCGACACCTATATCTGAAATGCCTATCGACACCTATATCTGAAATGCCTATCGACACCTATATCTGAAATGCCTATCGACACCTATTTTTGAAATGCCTATCGGAAACTACATCTGAAATGCCTATCAGCACCTATATTTGAAATGCCTATCGGCAACCATATCTGGAATGCCTATCGGCACCTATATTTGAAATGCCTATCGGCTTCTATATCTGAAATGCCTATCGGCACCTATTTTTAAAATGCCAATCGGCAACTATATCTGAAATGCCTATCGGCACCTATATCTTAAATGCCTATCGACACCTATATCTGAAATGCCTATCGACACCTATATCTGAAATGCCTATCGACACCTATATCTGAAATGCCTATCGACACCTATATCTGAAATGCCTATCGACACCTATATCTGAAATGCCTATCGACACCTATATCTGAAATGCCTATCGACACCTATATCTGAAATGCCTATCGACACCTATTTTTGAAATGCCTATCGGAAACTACATCTGAAATGCCTATCAGCACCTATATTTGAAATGCCTATCGGCAACCATATCTGGAATGCCTATCGGCACCTATATTTGAAATGCCTAACGGCTTCTATATCTGAAATGCCTATCGGCACCTATTTTTAAAATGCCAATCGGCAACTATATCTGAAATGCCTATCGGCACCTATATCTGAAATGCCTATCGACACCTATATCTGGAACGCCTATCGACACCTATATCTGAAATGCCTATCGACACCTATATCTGAAATGCCTATCGACACCTATATCTGAAATGCCTATCGACACCTATATCTGAAATGCCTATCGACACCTATATCTGAAATGCCTATCGACACCTATATCTGAAATGCCTATCGACACCTATTTTTGAAATACCTATCGGAAACTACATCTGAAATGCCTATCAGCACCTATATTTGAAATGCCTATCGGCAACCATATCTGGAATGCCTATCGGCACCTATATTTGAAATGCCTATCGGCTTCTATATCTGAAATGCCTATCGGCACCTATTTTTAAAATGCCAATCGGCAACTATATCTGAAATGCCTATCGGCACCTATATCTGAAATGCCTATCGACACCTATATCTGAAATGCCTATCGACACCTATATCTGAAATGCCTATCGACACCTATATCTGAAATTCCTATCGACACCTATATCTGAAATGCCTATCGACACCTATATCTGAAATGCCTATCGACACCTATATCTGAAATGCCTATCGACACCTATATCTGAAATGCCTATCGACACCTATATCTGAAATGCCTATCGACACCTATTTTTGAAATGCCTATCGGAAACTACATCTGAAATGCCTATCAGCACCTATATTTGAAATGCCTATCGGCAACCATATCTGGAATGCCTATCGGCACCTATATTTGAAAAGCCTATCGGCTTCTATATCTGAAATGCCTATCGGCACCTATTTTTAAAATGCCAATCGGCAACTATATCTGAAATGCCTATCGGCACCTATATTTGAAATGCCTATCGGCTTCTATATCTGAAATGCCTATCGGCACCTATTTTTAAAATGCCAATCGGCAACTATATCTGAAATGCCTATCGGCAACTATATCTGAAATGCCTATCGACACCTATATTTGAAATGCCTATCGACACCTATATCTGAAATGCCTATCGACACCTATATCTGAAATGCCTATCGACACCTATATCTGAAATGCCTATCGACACCTATATCTGAAATGCCTATCGACACCTATATCTTAAATGCCTATCGACACCTATATCAGAAATGCCTATCGACACCTATATCTGAAATGCCTATCGACACCTATATCTGAAATGCCTATCGACACCTATATCTGAAATGCCTATCGACACCTATATCTGAAATGCCTATCGACACCTATTTTTGAAATGCCTATCGGAAACTACATCTGAAATGCCTATCAGCACCTATATTTGAAATGCCTATCGGCAACCATATCTGGAATGCCTATCGGCACCTATATTTGAAATGCCTATCGGCTTCTATATCTGAAATGCCTATCGGCACCTATTTTTAAAATGCCAATCGGCAACTATATCTGAAATGCCTATCGGCACCTATATCTGAAATGCCTATCGACACCTATATTTGAAATGCCTATCGACACCTATATCTGAAATGCCTATCGACACCTATATCTGAAATGCCTATCGACACCTATATCTGAAATGCCTATCGACACCTATATCTGAAATGCCTATCGACACCTATATCTGAAATGCCTATCGACACCTATATCTGAAATGCCTATCGACACCTATTTTTGATATGCCTATCGGAAACTACATCTGAAATGCCTATCAGCACCTATATTTGAAATGCCTATCGGCAACCATATCTGGAATGCCTATCGGCACCTATATTTGAAATGCCTATCGGCTTCTATATCTGAAATGCCTATCGGCACCTATTTTTAAAATGCTAATCGGCAACTATATCTGAAATGCCTATCGGCACCTATATCTGAAATGCCTATCGACACCTATATCTGAAATGCCTATCGACACCTATATCTGAAATGCCTATCGACACCTATATCTGAAATGCCTATCGACACCTATATCTGAAATGCCTATCGACACCTATATCTGAAATGCCTATCGACACCTATATCTGAAATGCCTATCGACACCTATATCTGAAATGCCTATCGACACCTATTTTTGAAATGCCTATCGGAAACTACATCTGAAATGCCTATCAGCACCTATATTTGAAATGCCTATCGGCAACCATATCTGGAATGCCTATCGGCACCTATATTTGAAATGCCTATCGGCTTCTATATCTGAAATGCCTATCGGCACCTATTTTTAAAATGCCAATCGGCAACTATATCTGAAATGCCTATCGGCACCTATATCTGAAATGCCTATCGACACCTATATCTGAAATGCCTATCGACACCTATATCTGATATGCCTATCGACACCTATATCTGAAATGCCTATCGACACCTATATCTGAAATGCCTATCGACACCTATTTTTGAAATGCCTATCGGAAACTACATCTGAAATGCCTATCAGCACCTATATTTGAAATGCCTATCGGCAACCATATCTGGAATGCCTATCGGCACCTATATTTGAAATGCCTATCGGCTTCTATATCTGAAATGCCTATCGGCACCTATTTTTAAAATGCCAATCGGCAACTATATCTGAAATGCCTATCGGCACCTTTATCTAAAATGCCTATCGACACCTATATCTGAAATGCCTATCGACACCTATATCTGAAATGCCTATCGACACCTATATCTGAAATGCCTATCGACACCTATTTTTGAAATGCCTATCGACACCTATTTTTGAAATGCCTATCGGAAACTACATCTGAAATGCCTATCAGCACCTATATTTGAAATGCCTATCGGCAACCATATCTGGAATGCCTATCGGCACCTATATTTGAAATGCCTATCGTCTTCTATATCTGAAATGCCTATCGGCACCTATTTTTAAAATGCCAATCGGCAACTATATCTGAAATGCCTATCGGCACCTATATCTGAAATGCCTATCGACACCTATATCTGAAACGCCTATCGACACTTATTTTTGAAATGCCTATCGGAACCTACATCTGAAATGCCTATCAGCACCTATATTTGAAATGCCTATCGGCAACCATATCTGGAATGCCTATCGGCACCTATATTTGAAATGCCTATCGGCTTCTATATCTGAAATGCCTATCGGCACCTATTTTTAAAATGCCAATCGGCAAATATATCTGAAATGCCTATCGGCACCTATATCTGAAATGCCTATCGACACCTATATCTGAAATGCCTATCGACACCTATATCTGAAATGCCTATCGACACCTATATCTGAAATGCCTATCGACACCTATATCTGAAATGCCTATCGACACCTATATTTGAAATGCGTATCGACACCTATATTTGAAATGCCTATCGACACCTATATCTGAAATGCCTATCGACACCTATATCTGAAATGCCTATCGACACCTATATCTGAAATGCCTATCGACACCTATATCTGAAATGCCTATCGACACCTATATCTGAAATGCCTATCGACACCTATATCAGAAATGCCTATCGACACCTATATCTGAAATGCCTATCGACACCTATATCTGAAATGCCTATCGACACCTATATCTGAAATGCCTATCGACACCTATATCTGAAATGCCTATCGACACCTATTTTTGAAATGCCTATCGGAAACTACATCTGAAATGCCTATCAGCACCTATATTTGAAATGCCTATCGGCAACCATATCTGGAATGCCTATCGGCACCTATATTTGAAATGCCTATCGGCTTCTATATCTGAAATGCCTATCGGCACATATTTTTAAAATGCCAATCGGCAACTATATCTGAAATGCCTATCGGCACCTATATCTGAAATGCCTATCGACACCTATATTTGAAATGCCTATCGACACCTATATCTGAAATGCCTATCGACACCTATATCTGAAATGCCTATCGACACCTATATCTGAAATGCCTATCGACACCTATATCTGAAATGCCTATCGACACCTATATCTGAAATGCCTATCGACACCTATATCTGAAATGCCTATCGACACCTATTTTTGATATGCCTATCGGAAACTACATCTGAAATGCCTATCAGCACCTATATTTGAAATGCCTATCGGCAACCATATCTGGAATGCCTATCGGCACCTATATTTGAAATGCCTATCGGCTTCTATATCTGAAATGCCTATCGGCACCTATTTTTAAAATGCTAATCGGCAACTATATCTGAAATGCCTATCGGCACCTATATCTGAAATGCCTATCGACACCTATATCTGAAATGCCTATCGACACCTATATCTGAAATGCCTATCGACACCTATATCTGAAATGCCTATCGACACCTATATCTGAAATGCCTATCGACACCTATATCTGAAATGCCTATCGACACCTATATCTGAAATGCCTATCGACACCTATATCTGAAATGCCTATCGACACCTATTTTTGAAATGCCTATCGGAAACTACATCTGAAATGCCTATCAGCACCTATATTTGAAATGCCTATCGGCAACCATATCTGGAATGCCTATCGGCACCTATATTTGAAATGCCTATCGGCTTCTATATCTGAAATGCCTATCGGCACCTATTTTTAAAATGCCAATCGGCAACTATATCTGAAATGCCTATCGGCACCTATATCTGAAATGCCTATCGACACCTATATCTGAAATGCCTATCGACACCTATATCTGAAATGCCTATCGACACCTATATCTGAAATGCCTATCGACACCTATATCTGAAATGCCTATCGACACCTATATCTGAAATGCCTATCGACACCTATATCTGAAATGCCTATCGACACCTATATCTGAAATGCCTATCGACACCTATTTTTGAAATGCCTATCGAAAACTACATCTGAAATGCCTATCAGCACCTATATTTGAAATGCCTATCGGCAACCATATCTGGAATGCCTATCGGCACCTATATTTGAAATGCCTATCGGCTTCTATATCTGAAATGCCTATCGGCACCTATTTTTAAAATGCCAATCGGCAACTATATCTGAAATGCCTATCGGCACCTATATCTGAAATGCCTATCGACACCTATATCTGAAATGCCTATCGACACCTATATCTGATATGCCTATCGACACCTATATCTGAAATGCCTATCGACACCTATATCTGAAATGCCTATCGACACCTATTTTTGAAATGCCTATCGGAACTACATCTGAAATGCCTATCAGCACCTATATTTGAAATGCCTATCGGCAACCATATCTGGAATGCCGATCGGCACCTATATTTGAAATGCCTATCGGCTTCTATATCTGAAATGCCTATCGGCACCTATTTTTAAAATGCCAATCGGCAACTATATCTGAAATGCCTATCGGCACCTATATCTGAAATGCCTATCGACACCTATATCTGAAATGCCTATCGACACCTATATCTGAAATGCCTATCGACACCTATATCTGAAATGCCTATCGACACCTATATCTGAAATGCCTATCGACACCTATATCTGAAATGCCTATCGACACCTATATCTGAAATGCCTATCGACACCTATATCTGAAATGCCTATCGACACCTATTTTTGAAATGCCTATCGGAAACTACATCTGAAAAGCCTATCAGCACCTATATTTGAAATGCCTATCGGCAACCATATCTGGAATGCCTATCGGCACCTATATTTGAAATGCCTATCGGCTTCTATATCTGAAATGCCTATCGGCACCTATTTTTAAAATGCCAATCGGCAACTATATCTGAAATGCCTATCGGCACCTATATCTAAAATGCCTATCGACACCTATATCTGAAATGCCTATCGACACCTATTTTTGAAATGCCTATCGGAAACTACATCTGAAATGCCTATCAGCACCTATATTTGAAATGCCTATCGGCAACCATATCTGGAATGCCTATCGGCACCTATATTTGAAATGCCTATCGGCTTCTATATCTGAAATGCCTATCGACACCTATATCTGAAATGCCTATCGACACCTATATCTGAAATGCCTATCGACACCTATATCTGAAATGCCTATCGACACCTATATCTGAAATGCCTATCGACACCTATATCTGGAATGCCTATCGACACCTATATCTGAAATGCCTATCGACACCTATATCTGAAATGCCTATCGACACCTATATCTGAAATGCCTATCGACACCTATTTTTGAAATGCCTATCGGAAACTACATCTGAAATGCCTATCAGCACCTATATTTGAAATGTCTATCGGCAACCATATCTGGAATGCCTATCGGCACCTATATTTGAAATGCCTATCGGCTTCTATATCTGAAATGCCTATCGGCACCTATTTTTAAAATGCCAATCGGCAACTATATCTGAAATGCCTATCGGCACCTATATCTGAAATGCCTATCGACACCTATATCTGAAATGCCTATCGACACCTATATCTGAAATGCCTATCGACACCTATATCTGAAATGCCTATCGACACCTATATCTGAAATGCCTATCGACACCTATATTTGAAATGCCATCGACACCTATATCTGAAATGCCTATCGACACCTATATCTGAAATGCCTATCGACACCTATTTTTGAAATGCCTATTGGAAACTACATCTGAAATGCCTATCAGCACCTATATTTGAAATGCCTATCGGCAACCATATCTGAATGCCTATCGGCACCTATATTTGAAATGCCTATCGGCTTCTATATCTGAAATGCCTATCGGCACCTATTTTTAAAATGCCAATCGGCAACTATATCTGAAATGCCTATCGGCACCTATATCTGAAATGCCTATCGACA
>JAVRKA010000680.1:0-66010 GCA_034508555.1 Venustoraphidia nigricollis
GGTGCCGATAGGCATTCCAGATATGGTTGCCGATAGGCATTTCAAATATAGGTGCTGATAGGCATTTCCAGATGTAGTTTCCGATAGGCATTTCAAAAATAGGTGTCGATAGGCATTTCAGATATAGGTGTCGATAGGCATTTCAGATATAGGTGTCGATAGAGCATTTCAGATATAGGTGTCGATAGGCATTTCAGATATAGGTGTCGATAGGCATTTCAGATATAGGTGTCGATAGGCATTTCCAGATATAGGTGTCGATAGGCATTTCAGATATAGGTGTCGATAGGCATTTCAGGATATAGGTGCCGATAGGCATTTCAGATATAGTTGCCGATTATCATTTTAAAAATAGGTGCCGATAGGCATTTCAGATATAGAAGCCGATAGGCATTTCAAATATAGGTGCCGATAGGCATTCCAGATATGGTTGCCGATAGGCATTTCAAATATAGGTGATGATAGGCATTTCAGATGTAGTTTCCGATAGGCATTTTCAAAAATAGGTGTCGATAGGCATTTCAGATATAGGTGTCGATAGGCATTTCAGATATAGGTGTCGATAGGCATTTCAGATATAGGTGTCGATAGGCATTTCAGATATAGGTGTCGATAGGCATTTCAGATATAGGTGTCGATAGGCATTTCAGATATAGGTGCCGATAGGCATTTCAGATATGGTAACCGATAGGCATTTCAAATATAGGTGCTGATAGGCATTTCAGATGTAGTTTCCGATAGGCATTTCAAAAATAGGTGTCGATAGGCATTTCAGATATAGGTGTCGATAGGCATTTCAGATATAGGTGTCGATAGGCATTTCAGATATAGGTGTCGATAGGCTTTTCAGATATAGGTGTCGATAGGCATTTCAGATATAGGTGTCGATAGGCATTTCAGATATAGGTGTCGATAGGCATTTCAGATATAGGTGTCGATAGGCATTTCAGATATAGGTGTCGATAGGCATTTCAGATTATAGGTGCCGATAGGCATTTCAGATATAGTTGCCGATTGGCATTTTAAAAATAGGTGCCGATAGGCATTTCAGATATAGAAGCCGATAGGCATTTCAAATATAGGTGCCGATAGGCATTCCAGATATGGTTGCCGATAGGCATTTCAAATATAGGTGCTGATAGGCATTTCAGATGTAGTTTCCGATAGGCATTTCAAAAATAGGTGTCGATAGGCATTTCAGATATAGGGTCGATAGGCATTTCAGATATAGGTGCCGATAGGCATTTCAGATATAGAAGCCGATAGGCATTTCAAATATAGGTGCCGATAGGCATTCCAGATATTGTTGCCGATAGGCATTTCAAATATAGGTGCTGATAGGCATTTCAGATGTAGTTTCCGATAGGCATTTCAAAAATAGGTGTCGATACGGCATTTCAGATATAGGTGTCGATAGGCATTTCAGATATAGGTGTCGATAGGCATTTCAGATATAGGTGTCGATAGGCATTTCAGATATAGGTGTCGATAGGCATTTCAGATATAGGTGTCGATAGGCATTTCAGATATAGGTGTCGATAGGCATTTCAGATATAGGTGTCGATAGGCATTTCAGATATATGTGTCGATAGGCATTTCAGATATAGGTGCCGATAGGCATTTCAGATATAGTTGCCGATTGGCATTTTAAAAATAGGTGCCGATAGGCATTTCAGATATAGAAGCCGATAGGCATTACAAATATAGGTGCTGATAGGCATTTCAGATGTAGTTTCCGATAGGCATTTCAAAAATAGGTGTCGATAGGCATTTCAGATATAGGTGTCGATAGGCATTTCAGATATAGGTGCCGATAGGCATTTCAGATATAGTTGCCGATTGGCATTTTAAAAATAGGTGCCGATAGGCATTTCAGATATAAAAGCCGATAGGCATTTCAAATATAGGTGCCGATAGGCATTCCAGATATGGTTGCCGATAGGCAATTTAAATATAGGTGCTGATAGGCATTTCAGATGTAGTTTCTGATAGGCATTTCAAAAATAGGTGTCGATAGGCATTTCAGATATAGGTGTCGATAGGCATTTCAGATATAGGTGTCGATAGGCATTTCAGATATAGGTGTCGATAGGCATTTCAGATATAGGTGTCGATAGGCATTTCAGATATAGGTGACGATAGGCATTTCAGATATAGGTGTCGATAGGCATTTCAGATATAGGTGTCGATAGGCATTTCAGATATAGGTGTCGATAGGCATTTCAGATATAGGTGCCGATAGGCATTTCAGATAAAGTTGCCGATTGGCATTTTAAAAATAGGTGCCGATAGGCATTTCAGATATAGAAGCCGATAGGCATTTCAAATATAGGTGCCGATAGGCATTCCAGATATGGTTGCCGATAGGCATTTCAAATATAGGTGCTGATAGGCATTTCAGATGTAGTTTCCGATAGGCATTTCAAAAATAGGTGTCGATAGGCATTTCAGATATAGGTGTCGATAGGCATTTCAGATATGATTGCCGATAGGCATTTCAGATATAGGTGCCGATAGGCATTTCAGATATGGTAACCGATAGGCATTTCAAATATAGGTGCTGATAGGCATTTCAGATGTAGTTTCCGATAGGCATTTCAAAAATAGGTGTCGATAGGCATTTCAGATATAGGTGTCGATAGGCATTTCAGATATAGGTGTCGATAGGCATTTCAGATATAGGTGTCGATAGGCTTTTCAGATATAGGTGTCGATAGGCATTTCAGATATAGGTGTCGATAGGCATTTCAGATATAGGTGTCGATAGGCATTTCAGATATAGGTGTCGATAGGCATTTCAGTTATAGGTGTCGATAGGCATTTCAGATATAGGTGCCGATAGGCATTTCAGATATAGTTGCCGATTGGCATTTTAAAAATAGGTGCCGATAGGCATTTCAGATATAGAAGCCGATAGGCATTTCAAATATAGGTGCCGATAGGCATTCCAGATATGGTTGCCGATAGGCATTTCAAATATAGGTGCTGATAGGCATTTCAGATGTAGTTTCCGATAGGCATTTCAAAAATAGGTGTCGATAGGCATTTCAGATATAGGTGTCGATAGGCATTTCAGATATAGGTGCCGATAGGCATTTCAGATATAGAAGCCGATAGGCATTTCAAATATAGGTGCCGATAGGCATTCCAGATATGGTTGCCGATAGGCATTTCAAATATAGGTGCTGATAGGCATTTCAGATGTAGTTTCCGATAGGCATTTCAAAAATAGGTGTCGATAGGCATTTCAGATATAGGTGTCGATAGGCATTTCAGATATAGGTGTCGATAGGCATTTCAGATATAGGTGTCGATAGGCATTTCAGATATAGGTGTCGATAGGCATTTCAGATATAGTTGCCGATTGGCATTTTAAAAATAGGTGCCGATAGGCATTTCAGATATAGAAGCCGATAGGCATTTCAAATATAGGTGCTGATAGGCATTTCAGATGTAGTTTCCGATAGGCATTTCAAAAATAGGTGTCGATAGGCATTTCAGATATAGGTGTCGATAGGCATTTCAGATATAGGTGTCGATAGGCATTTCAGGTATAGGTGTCGATAGGCATTTCAGATATAAGTGTCGATAGGCATTTCAGATATAGGTGTCGATAGGCATTTCAGATATAGGTGTCGATAGGCATTTCAGATATAGGTGTCGATAGGCATTTCAGATATAGGTGCCGATAGGCATTTCAGATATAGTTGCCGATTGGCATTTTAAAAATAGGTGCCGATAGGCATTTCAGATATAGAAGCCGATAGGCATTTCAAATATAGGTGCCGATAGGCATTCCAGATATGGTTGCCGATAGGCAATTTAAATATAGGTGCTGATAGGCATTTCAGATGTAGTTTCTGATAGGCATTTCAAAAATAGGTGTCGATAGGCATTTCAGATATAGGTGTCGATAGGCATTTCAGATATAGGTGTCGATAGGCATTTCAGATATAGGTGTCGATAGGCATTTCAGATATAGGTGTCGATAGGCATTTCAGATATAGGTGACGATAGGCATTTCAGATATAGGTGTCGATAGGCATTTCAGATATAGGTGTCGATAGGCATTTCAGATATAGGTGTCGATAGGCATTTCAGATATAGGTGCCGATAGGCATTTCAGATAAAGTTGCCGATTGGCATTTTAAAAATAGGTGCCGATAGGCATTTCAGATATAGAAGCCGATAGGCATTTCAAATATAGGTGCCGATAGGCATTCCAGATATGGTTGCCGATAGGCATTTCAAATATAGGTGCTGATAGGCATTTCAGATGTAGTTTCCGATAGGCATTTCAAAAATAGGTGTCGATAGGCATTTCAGATATAGGTGTCGATAGGCATTTCAGATATGATTGCCGATAGGCATTTCAAATATAGGTGCTGATAGGCATTTCAGATGTAGTTTCTGATAGGCATTTCAAAAATAGGTGTCGATAGGCATTTCAGATATAGGTGTCGATAGGTATTTCAGATATAGGTGCCGATAGGCATTTCAGATATAGTTGCCGATTGGCATTTTAAAAATAGGTGCCGATAGGCATTTCAGATATAGAAGCCGATAGGCATTTCAAATATAGGTGCCGATAGGCATTCCAGATATGGTTGCCGATAGGCATTTCAAATATAGGTGCTGATAGGCATTTCAGATGTAGTTTCCGATAGGCATTTCAAAAATAGGTGCCGATAGGCATTTCAGATATAGGTGTCGATAGGCATTTCAGATATAGGTGTCGATAGGCATTTCAGATATAGGTGTCGATAGGCATTTCAGATATAGGTGTCGATAGGCATTTCAGATATAGGTGTCGATAGGCATTTCAGATATAGGTGTCGATAGGCATTTCAGATATAGGTGTCGATAGGCATTTCAGATATAGGTGCCGATAGGCATTTCAGATATAGTTGCCGATTGGCATTTTAAAAATAGGTGCCGATAGGCATTTCAGATATAGAAGCCGATAGGGATTTCAAATATAGGTGCCGATAGGCATTCCAGATATGGTTGCCGATAGGCATTTCAAATATAGGTGCTGATAGGCATTTCAGATGTAGTTTCCGATAGGCATTTCAAAAATAGGTGTCGATAGGCATTTCAGATATAGGTGGCGATAGGCATTTCAGATATAGGTGTCGATAGGCATTTCAGATATAGGTGTCGATAGGCATTTCAGATATAGGTGTCGATAGGCATTTAAGATATAGGTGTCGATAGGCATTTCAGATATAGGTGTCGATAGGCATTTCAGATATAGGTGTCGATAGGCATTTCAGATATAGGTGCTGATAGGCATTTCAGATATAGTTGCCGATTGGCATTTTAAAAATAGGTGCCGATAGGCATTTCAGATATAGAAGCCGATAGGCATTTCAAATATAAGTGCCGATAGGCATTCCAGATATGGTTGCCGATAGGCATTTCAAATATAGGTGCTGATAGGCATTTCAGATGTAGTTTCCGATAGGCATTTCAAAAATAGGTGTCGATAGGCATTTCAGATATAGGTGGCGATCGGCATTTCAGATATAGGTGTCGATAGGCACTTCAGATATAGGTGTCGATAGGCATTTCAGATATAGGTGACGATAGGCATTTTAGATATAGGTGTCGATAGGCATTTCAGATATAGGTGTCGATAGGCATTTCAGATATAGGTGTCGATAGGCATTTCAGATATAGGTGCCGATAGGCATTTCAGATATAGTTGCCGATTGGCATTTTAAAAATAGGTGCCGATAGGCATTTCAGATATAGAAGCCGATAGGCATTTCAAATATAGGTGCCGATAGGCATTCCAGATATGGTTGCCGATAGGCATTTCAAATATAGGTGCTGATAGGCATTTCAGATGTAGTTTCCGATAGGCATTTCAAAAATAGGTGTCGATAGGCATTTCAGATATAGGTGGCGATAGGCATTTCAGATATAGGTGTCGATAGGCACTTCAGATATAGGTGTCGATAGGCATTTCAGATATAGGTGACGATAGGCATTTTAGATATAGGTGTCGATAGGCATTTCAGATATAGGTGTCGATAGGCATTTCAGATATAGGTGACGATAGGCATTTCAGATATAGGTGTCGATAGGCATTTCAGATATAGGTGTCGATAGGCATTTCAGATATAGGTGTCGATAGGCATTTCAGATATAGGTGCCGATAGGCATTTCAGATAAAGTTGCCGATTGGCATTTTAAAAATAGGTGCCGATAGGCATTTCAGATATAGAAGCCGATAGGCATTTCAAATATAGGTGCCGATAGGCATTCCAGATATGGTTGCCGATAGGCATTTCAAATATAGGTGCTGATAGGCATTTCAGATGTAGTTTCCGATAGGCATTTCAAAAATAGGTGTCGATAGGCATTTCAGATATAGGTGTCGATAGGCATTTCAGATATGATTGCCGAAAGGCATTTCAAATATAGGTGCTGATAGGCATTTCAGATGTAGTTTCTGATAGGCATTTCAAAAATAGGTGTCGATAGGCATTTCAGATATAGGTGTCGATAGGTATTTCAGATATAGGTGCCGATAGGCATTTCAGATATAGTTGCCGATTGGCATTTTAAAAATAGGTGCCGATAGGCATTTCAGATATAGAAGCCGATAGGCATTTCAAATATAGGTGCCGATAGGCATTCCAGATATGGTTGCCGATAGGCATTTCAAATATAGGTGCTGATAGGCATTTCAGATGTAGTTTCCGATAGGCATTTCAAAAATAGGTGCCGATAGGCATTTCAGATATAGGTGTCGATAGGCATTTCAGATATAGGTGTCGATAGGCATTTCAGATATAGGTGTCGATAGGCATTTCAGATATAGGTGTCGATAGGCATTTCAGATATAGGTGTCGATAGGCATTTCAGATATAGGTGTCGATAGGCATTTCAGATATAGGTGTCGATAGGCATTTCAGATATAGGTGCCGATAGGCATTTCAGATATAGTTGCCGATTGGCATTTTAAAAATAGGTGCCGATAGGCATTTCAGATATAGAAGCCGATAGGCATTTCAAATATAGGTGCCGATAGGCATTCCAGATATGGTTGCCGATAGGCATTTCAAATATAGGTGCTGATAGGCATTTCAGATGTAGTTTCCGATAGGCATTTCAAAAATAGGTGTCGATAGGCATTTCAGATATAGGTGTCGATAGGCATTTCAGATATAGGTGTCGATAGGCATTTCAGATATAGGTGTCGATAGGCATTTCAGATATAGGTGTCGATAGGCATTTCAGATATAGGTGTCGATAGGCATTTCAGATATAGGTGTCGATAGGCATTTCAGATATAGGTGTCGATAGGCATTTCAGATATAGGTGCCGATAGGCATTTCAGATATAGTCGCCGATTGGCATTTTATAAATAGGTGCCGATAGGCATTTCAGATATAGACGCCGATAGGCATTTCAAATATAGGTGCCGATAGGCATTCCAGATATGGTTGCCGATAAGCATTTCAAATATAGGTGCTGATAGGCATTTCAGATGTAGTTTCCGATAGGCATTTCAAAAATGGTCTCGATAGGCATTTCAGATATAGGTGTCGATAGGCATTTCAGATATAGGTGTCGATAGGCATTTCAGATATAGGTGTCGATAGGCATTTCAGATATAGGTGTCGATAGGCATTTCAGATATAGGTGTCGATAGGCATTTCAGATATAGGTGTCGATAGGCATTTCAGATATAGGTGTCGATAGGCATTTCAGATATAGGTGCTGATAGGCATTTCAGATATAGTTGCCGATTGGCATTTTAAAAATAGGTGCCGATAGGCATTTCAGATATAGAAGCCGATAGGCATTTCAAATATAGGTGCCGATAGGCATTCCAGATATGGTTGCCGATAGGCATTTCAAATATAGGTGCTGATAGGCATTTCAGATGTAGTTTCCGATAGGCATTTCAAAAATAGGTGTCGATAGGCATTTCAGATATAGGTGGCGATAGGCATTTCAGATATAGGTGTCGATAGGCACTTCAGATATAGGTGTCGATAGGCATTTCAGATATAGGTGACGATAGGCATTTTAGATATAGGTGTCGATAGGCATTTCAGATATAGGTGTCGATAGGCATTTCAGATATAGGTGTCGATAGGCATTTCAGATATAGGTGCCGATAGGCATTTCAGATATAGTTGCCGATTGGCATTTTAAAAATAGGTGCCGATAGGCATTTCAGATATAGAAGCCGATAGGCATTTCAAATATAGGTGCCGATAGGCATTCCAGATATGGTTGCCGATAGGCATTTCAAATATAGGTGCTGATAGGCATTTCAGATGTAGTTTCCGATAGGCATTTCCAAAATAGGTGTCGATAGGCATTTCAGATATAGGTGGCGATAGGCATTTCAAAAATAGGTGTCGATAGGCATTTCAGATATAGGTGCCGATAGGCATTTCAGATATAGTTGCCGATTGGCATTTAAAAAATAGGTGCCGATAGGCATTTCAGATATAGAAGCCGATAGGCATTTCAAATATAGGTGCCGATAGGCATTCCAGATATGGTTGCCGATAGGCATTTCAAATATAGGTGCTGATAGGCATTTTAGATGTAGTTTCCGATAGGCATATCAAAAATAGGTGTCGATAGGCATTTCAGATATAGGTGTTGATAGGCATTTCAGATATAGATGTCGATAGGCATTTCAGATATAGGTGTCGATAGGCATTTCAGATATAGTTGTCGATAGGCATTTCAGATATAGGTGTCGATAGGCATTTCAGATATAGGTGTCGATAGGCATTTCAGTTATAGGTGTCGATAGGCATTTCAGATATAGGTGTCGATAGGCATTTCAGATATAGGTGTCGATAGGCATTTCAGATATAGGTGTCGATAGGCATTTCAGATATAGGTGCTGATAGGCATTTCAGATATAGTTGCCGATAGGCATTTTAAAAATAGGTGCCGATAGGCATTTCAGATATAGAAGCCGATAGGCATTTCAAATATAGGTGCCGATAGGCATTCCAGATATGGTTGCCGATAGGCATTTCAAATATAGGTGCTGATAGGCATTTCAGATGTAGTTTCCGATAGGCATTTCAAAAATAGGTGTCGATAGGCATTTCAGATATAGGTGGCGATAGGCATTTCAGATATAGGTGTCGATAGGCACTTCAGATATAGGTGTCGATAGGCATTTCAGATATAGGTGTCGATAGGCATTTCAGATATAGGTGCCGATAGGCATTTCAGATATAGTTGCCGATTGGCATTTTAAAAATAGGTGCCGATAGGCATTTCAGATATAGAAGCCGATAGGCATTTCAAATATAGGTGCCGATAGGCATTCCAGATTTGGTTGCCGATAGGCATTTCAAATATAGGTGCTGATAGGCATTTCAGATGTAGTTTCCGATAGGCATTTCAAAAATAGGTGCCGATAGGCATTTCAGATATAGGTGTCGATAGGCATTTCAGATATAGGTGTCGATAGGCATTTCAGATATAGGTGTCGATAGGCATTTCAGATATAGGTGTCGATAGGCATTTCAGATATAGGTGTCGATAGGCATTTCAGATATAGGTGTCGATAGGCATTTCAGATATAGGTGTCGATAGGCATTTCAGATATAGGTGCCGATAGGCATTTCAGATATAGTTGCCGATTGGCATTTTAAAAATAGGTGCCGATAGGCATTTCAGATATAGAAGCCGATAGGCATTTCAAATATAGGTGCCGATAGGCATTCCAGATATGGTTGCCGATAGGCATTTCAAATAAAGGTGCTGATAGGCATTTCAGATGTAGTTTCCGATAGGCATTTCAAAAATAGGTGTCGATAGGCATTTCAGATATAGGTGTCGATAGGCATTTCAGATATAGGTGTCGATAGGCATTTCAGATATAGGTGTCGATAGGCATTTCAGATATAGGTGTCGATAGGCATTTCAGATATAGGTGTCGATAGGCATTTCAGATATAGGTGTCGATAGGCATTTCAGATATAGGTGTCGATAGGCATTTCAGATATAGGTGCCGATAGGCATTTCAGATATAGTCGCCGATTGGCATTTTATAAATAGGTGCCGATAGGCATTTCAGATATAGACGCCGATAGGCATTTCAAATATAGGTGCCGATAGGCATTCCAGATATGGTTGCCGATAAGCATTTCAAATATAGGTGCTGATAGGCATTTCAGATGTAGTTTCCGATAGGCATTTCAAAAATGGTCTCGATAGGCATTTCAGATATAGGTGTCGATAGGCATTTCAGATATAGGTGTCGATAGGCATTTCAGATATAGGTGTCGATAGGCATTTCAGATATAGGTGTCGATAGGCATTTCAGATATAGGTGTCGATAGGCATTTCAGATATAGGTGTCGATAGGCATTTCAGATATAGGTGTCGATAGGCATTTCAGATATAGGTGCTGATAGGCATTTCAGATATAGTTGCCGATTGGCATTTTAAAAATAGGTGCCGATAGGCATTTCAGATATAGAAGCCGATAGGCATTTCAAATATAGGTGCCGATAGGCATTCCAGATATGGTTGCCGATAGGCATTTCAAATATAGGTGCTGATAGGCATTTCAGATGTAGTTTCCGATAGGCATTTCAAAAATAGGTGTCGATAGGCATTTCAGATATAGGTGGCGATAGGCATTTCAGATATAGGTGTCGATAGGCACTTCAGATATAGGTGTCGATAGGCATTTCAGATATAGGTGACGATAGGCATTTTAGATATAGGTGTCGATAGGCATTTCAGATATAGGTGTCGATAGGCATTTCAGATATAGGTGTCGATAGGCATTTCAGATATAGGTGCCGATAGGCATTTCAGATATAGTTGCCGATTGGCATTTTAAAAATAGGTGCCGATAGGCATTTCAGATATAGAAGCCGATAGGCATTTCAAATATAGGTGCCGATAGGCATTCCAGATATGGTTGCCGATAGGCATTTCAAATATAGGTGCTGATAGGCATTTCAGATGTAGTTTCCGATAGGCATTTCCAAAATAGGTGTCGATAGGCATTTCAGATATAGGTGGCGATAGGCATTTCAAAAATAGGTGTCGATAGGCATTTCAGATATAGGTGCCGATAGGCATTTCAGATATAGTTGCCGATTGGCATTTAAAAAATAGGTGCCGATAGGCATTTCAGATATAGAAGCCGATAGGCATTTCAAATATAGGTGCCGATAGGCATTCCAGATATGGTTGCCGATAGGCATTTCAAATATAGGTGCTGATAGGCATTTTAGATGTAGTTTCCGATAGGCATATCAAAAATAGGTGTCGATAGGCATTTCAGATATAGGTGTTGATAGGCATTTCAGATATAGATGTCGATAGGCATTTCAGATATAGGTGTCGATAGGCATTTCAGATATAGTTGTCGATAGGCATTTCAGATATAGGTGTCGATAGGCATTTCAGATATAGGTGTCGATAGGCATTTCAGTTATAGGTGTCGATAGGCATTTCAGATATAGGTGTCGATAGGCATTTCAGATATAGGTGTCGATAGGCATTTCAGATATAGGTGTCGATAGGCATTTCAGATATAGGTGCTGATAGGCATTTCAGATATAGTTGCCGATAGGCATTTTAAAAATAGGTGCCGATAGGCATTTCAGATATAGAAGCCGATAGGCATTTCAAATATAGGTGCCGATAGGCATTCCAGATATGGTTGCCGATAGGCATTTCAAATATAGGTGCTGATAGGCATTTCAGATGTAGTTTCCGATAGGCATTTCAAAAATAGGTGTCGATAGGCATTTCAGATATAGGTGGCGATAGGCATTTCAGATATAGGTGTCGATAGGCACTTCAGATATAGGTGTCGATAGGCATTTCAGATATAGGTGTCGATAGGCATTTCAGATATAGGTGCCGATAGGCATTTCAGATATAGTTGCCGATTGGCATTTTAAAAATAGGTGCCGATAGGCATTTCAGATATAGAAGCCGATAGGCATTTCAAATATAGGTGCCGATAGGCATTCCAGATTTGGTTGCCGATAGGCATTTCAAATATAGGTGCTGATAGGCATTTCAGATGTAGTTTCCGATAGGCATTTCAAAAATAGGTGTCGATAGGCATTTCAGATATAGGTGGCGATAGGCATTTCAGATATAGGTGTCGATAGGCATTTCAGATATAGGTGCCGATAGGCATTTCAGATATAGTTGCCGATTGGAATTTTAAAAATAGGTGCCGATAGGCATTTTAGATATAGAAGCCGATAGGCATTTCAAATATAGGTGCCGATAGGCATTCCAGATATGGTTGCCGATAGGCATTTCAAATATAGGTGCTGATAGGCATTTCAGATGTAGTTTCCGATAGGCATATCAAAAATAGGTGTCGATAGGCATTTCAGATATAGGTGTTGATAGGCATTTCAGATATAGGTGTCGATAGGCATTTCAGATATAGGTGTCGATAGGTATTTCAGATATAGGTGTCGATAGGCATTTCAGATATAGGTGTCGATAGGCATTTCAGATATAGGTGTCGATAGGCATTTCAGATATAGGTGTCGATAGGCATTTCAGATATAGGTGTCGATAGGCATTTCAGATATAGGTGCCGATAGGCATTTCAGATATAGTTGCCGATTGGCATTTTAAAAATAGGTGCCGATAGGCATTTCAGATATAGAAGCCGATAGGCATTTCAAATATAGGTGCCGATAGGCATTCCAGATATGGTTGCCGATAGGCATTTCAAATATAGGTGCTGATAGGCATTTCAGATGTAGTTTCCGATAGGCATTTCAAAAATAGGTGTCGATAGGCATTTCAGATATAGGTGTCGATAGGCATTTCAGATATAGGTGTCGATAGGCATTTCAGATATAGGTGTCGATAGGCATTTCAGATATAGGTGTCGATAGGCATTTCAGATATAGGTGTCGATAGGCATTTCAGATATAGGTGTCGATAGGCATTTCAGATATAGGTGTCGATAGGCATTTCAGATATAGGTGTCGATAGGCATTTCAGATATAGGTGCCGATAGGCATTTCAGATATAGTTGCCGATTGGCATTTTAGAAATAGGTGCCGATAGGCATTTCAGATATAGAAGCCGATAGGCATTTCAAATATAGGTGCCGATAGGCATTCCAGATATGGTTGCCGATAGGCATTTCAAATATATGTGCTGATAGGCATTTCAGATGTAGTTTCCGATAGGCATTTCAAAAATAGGTGTCGATAGGCATTTCAGATATAGGTGTCGATAGGCATTTCAGATATAGGTGTCGATAGGCATTTCAGATATAGGTGTCGATAGGCATTTCAGATATAGGTGTCGATAATCATTTCAGATATAGGTGTCGATAGGCATTTCAGATATAGGTGTCGATAGGCATTTCAGATATAGGTGTCGATAGGCATTTCAGATATAGGTGCCGATAGGCGTTTCAGGTATAGTTGCCGATTATCATTTTAAAAATAGGTGCCGATAGGCATTTCAGATATAGAAGCCGATAGGCATTTCAAATATAGGTGCCGATAGGCATTCCAGATATGGTTGCCGATAGGCATTTCAAATATAGGTGCTGATAGGCATTTCAGATGTAGTTTCCGATAGGCATTTCAAAAATAGGTGTCGATAGGCATTTCAGATATAGGTGTCGATAGGCATTTCAGATATAGGTGTCGATAGGCATTTCAGATATAGGTGTCGATAGGCATTTCAGATATAGGTGTCGATAGGCATTTCAGATATAGGTGTCGATAGGCATTTCAGATATAGGTGTCGATAGGCATTTCAGATATAGGTGTCGATAGGCATTTCAGATATAGGTGCCGATAGGCATTTCAGATATAGGTGCCGATAGGCATTTCAGATATAGTTGCCGATTGGCATTTAGAAAATAGGTGCCGATAGGCATTTCAGATATAGAAGCCGATAGGCATTTCAAATATAGGTGCCGATAGGCATTCCAGATATGGTTGCCGATATGCATTTCAAATATAGGTGCTGATAGGCATTTCAGATGTAGTTTCCGATAGGCATTTCAAAAATAGGTGTCGATAGGCATTTCAGATATAGGTGTCGATAGGCATTTCAGATATAGGTGTCGATAGGCATTTCAGATTTAGGTGTCGATAGGCATTTCAGATATAGGTGTCGATAGGCATTTCAGATATAGGTGTCGATAGGCATTTCAGATATAGGTGTCGATAGGCATTTCAGATATAGGTGTCGATAGGCATTTCAGATATAGGTGCCGATAGGCATTTCAGATATAGTTGCCGATTGGCATTTTAAAAATAGGTGCCGATAGGCATTTCAGACATAGAAGCCGATAGGCATTTCAAATATAGGTGCCGATAGGCATTCCAGATATGGTTGCCGATAGGCATTTCAAATATAGGTGCTGATAGGCATTTCAGATGTAATTTCCGATAGGCATTTCAAAAATAGGTGTCGATAGGCATTTCAGATATAGGTGTCGATAGGCATTTCAGATATAGGTGTCGATAGGCATTTCAGATATAAGTGTCGATAGGCATTTCAGATATAGGTGCCGATAGGCATTTCAGATATAGTTGCCGATTGGCATTTTAAAAATAGGTGCCGATAGGCATTTCAGATATAGAAGCCGATAGGCATTTCAAATATAGGTGCCGATAGGCATTCCAGATATGTTTGCCGATAGGCATTTCAAATATAGGTGCTGATAGGCATTTCAGATGTAGTTTCCGATAGGCATTTCAAAAATAGGTGTCGATAGGCATTTCAGATATAGGTGTCGATAGGAATTTCAGATATAGGTATCGATAGGCATTTCATATATAGGTGTCGATAGGCATTTCAGATATAGGTGTCGATAGGCATTTCAGATATAGGTGTCGGTAGGCATTTCAGATATAGGTGTCGATAGGCATTTCAGATATAGGTGTCGATAGGCATTTCAGATATAGGTGTCGATAGGCATTTCAGATATAGGTGCCGATAGGCATTTCAGATATAGTTGCCGATTGGCATTTTAAAAATAGGTGCCGATAGGCATTTCAGATATAGAAGCCGATAGGCATTTCAAATATAGGTGCCGATAGGCATTCTAGATATGGTTGCCGATAGGCATTTCAAATATAGGTGCTGATAGGCATTTCAGATGTAGTTTCCGATAGGCATTTCAAAAATAGGTGTCGATAGGAATTTCAGATATAGGTGTCGATAGGCATTTCAGATATAGGTGTCGATAGGCATTTCAGATATAGTTGCCGATTGGCATTTTAAAAATAGGTGCCGATACGCATTTCAGATATAGAAGCCGATAGGCATTTCAAAAATATAGGTGCCGATAGGCATTCCAGATATAGTTGCCGATAGGCATTTCAAATATAGGTGCTGATAGGCATTTCAGATGTAGTTTCCGATAGGCATTTCAAAAATAGGTGTCGATGGGCATTTCAGATATAGGTGTCGATAGGCATTTCAGATATAGGTGTCGATAGGCATTTCAGATATAGGTGTCGATAGGCATTTTAGATATAGGTGTCGATAGGCATTTCAGATATAGGTGTCGATAGGCATTTCAGATATAGGTGTCGATAGGCATTTCAGATATAGGTGTCGATAGGCATTTCAGATATAGGTGCCGATAGGCATTTCAGATATAGTTGCCGATTGGCATTTTAAAAATAGGTGCCGATAGGCATTTCAGATATAGAAGCCGATAGGCATTTCAAATATAGGTGCCGATAGGCATTCCAGATATGGATGCCGATAGGCATTTCAAATATAGGTGCTGATAGGCATTTCAGATGTAGTTTCCGATAGGCATTTCAAAAATAGGTGTCGATAGGCATTTCAGATATAGGTGTCGATAGGCATTTCAGATATAGGTGTCGATAGGCATTTCAGATATTCGTGTCGATAGGCATTTCAGATATAGGTGTCGATAGGCATTTCAGATATAGGTGTCGATAGGCATTTCAGATATAGGTGTCGATAGGCATTTCAGATATAGGTGCCGATAGGCATTTCAGATATAGTTGCCGATTGGCATTTTAAAAATAGGTGCCGATAGGCATTTCAGATATAGAAGCCGATAGGCATTTCAAATATAGGTGCCGATAGGCATTCCAGATATGGTTGCCGATAGGCATTTCAAATATAGGTGCTGATAGGCATTTCAGATGTATTTTCCGATAGGCATTTCAAAAATAGGTGTCGATAGGCATTTAGATATAGGTGTCGATAGGCATTTCAGATATAGGTGTCGATAGGCATTTCAGATATAGGTGTCGATAGGCATTTCAGATATAGGTGTCGATAGGCATTTCAGATATAGGTGTCGATAGGCATTTCAGATATATGTGTCGATAGGCATTTCAGATATAGGTGTCGATAGGCATTTCAGATATAGGTGCCGATAGGCATTTCAGATATAGTTGCCGATTGGCATTTTAAAAATAGGCGCCGATAGGCATTTCAGATATAGAAGCCGATAGGCATTTCAAATATAGGTGCCGATAGGCATTCCAGATATAGTTGCCGATAGGCATTTCAAATATAGGTGCTGATAGGCATTTCAGATGTAGTTTCCGATAGGCATTTCAAAAATAGGTGTCGATAGGCATTTCAGATATAGGTGTCGATAGGCATTTCAGATATAGGTGTCGATAGGCATTTCAGATATAGGTGTCGATAGGCATTTCAGATATAGGTGTCGATAGGCATTTCAGATATAGGTGTCGATAGGCATTTCAGATATAGGTGTCGATAGGCATTTCAGACATAGGTGTCGATAGGCATTTCAGATATAGGTGCCGATAGGCATTTCAGATATAGTTGCCGATTGGCATTTTAAAAATAGGTGCCGATAGGCATTTCAGATATAGAAGCCGATAGGCATTTCAAATATAGGTGCCGATAGGCATTCCAGATATGGTTGCCGATAGGCATTTCAAATATAGGTGCTGATAGGCATTTCAGATGTAGTTTCCGATAGGCATTTCAAAAATAGGTGTCGATAGGCATTTCAGATATAGGTGTCGATAGGCATTTCAGATATAGGTGTCGAATGGCATTTCAGATATAGGTGTCGATAGGCATTTCAGATATAGGTGCCGATAGGCATTTCAGATATAGGTGTCGATAGGCATTTCAGATATAGGTGTCGATAGGCATTTCAGATATAGGTGTCGATAGGCATTTCAGATATAGGTGCCGATAGGCATTTCAGATATAGTTGCCGATTAGCATTTTAAAAATAGGTGCCGATAGGCATTTCAGATATAGAAGCCGATAGGCATTTCAAATATAGGTGCCGATAGGCATTCCAGATATGGTTGCCGATAGGCATTTCAAATATAGGTGCTGATAGGCATTTCAGATGTAGTTTCCGATAGGCATTCAAAATAGGTGTTCGATAGGCATTTCAGATATAGGTGTCGATAGGCATTTCAGATATAGGTGTCGATAGGCATTTCAGATATAGGTCGTCGATAGGCATTTCAGATATAGGTGTCGATAGGCATTTCAGATATAGGTGTCGATAGGCATTTCAGATATAGGTGTCGATAGGCATTTCAGATATAGGTGTCGATAGGCATTTCAGATATAGGTGCGATAGGCATTTCAGATATAGGTGCCGATAGGCATTTCAGAATATAGTTGCCGATTGGCATTTTAAAAATAGTTGCCGATAGGCATTTCAGATATAGAAGCCGATAGGCATTTCAAATATAGGTGCCGATAGGCATTCCAGATATGGTTGCCGATAGGCATTTCAAATATAGGTGCTGATAGGCATTTCAGATGTAGTTTCCGATAGGCATTTCAAAAATAGGTGTCGATAGGCATTTCAGATATAGGTGTCGATAGGCATTTCAGATATAGGTGTCGATAGGCATTTCAGATATAGGTGTCGATAGGCATTTCAGATATAGTTGTCGATAGGCATTTCAGATATAGGTGTCGATAGGCATTTCAGATATAGGTGTCGATAGGCATTTCAGATATAGGTGTCGATAGGCATTTCAGATATAGGTGCCGATAGGCATTTCAGATATAGTTGCCGATTGGCATTTTAAAAATAGGTGCCGATAGGCATTTCAGACATAGAAGCCGATAGGCATTTCAAATATAGGTGCCGATAGGCATTCCAGATATGGTTGCCGATAGGCATTTCAAATAAAGGTGCTGATAGGCATTTCAGATGTAGTTTCCGATAGGCATTTCAAAAATAGGTGTCGATAGGCATTTCAGATATAGGTGTCGATAGGCATTTCAGATATAGGTGTCGATAGGCATTTCAGATATAGGTGTCGATAGGCATTTCAGATATAGGTGCCGATAGGCATTTCAGATATAGTTGCCGATTGGCATTTTAAAAATAGGTGCCGATAGGCATTTCAGATATAGAAGCCGATAGGCATTTCAAATATAGGTGCCGATAGGCATTCCAGATATGGTTGCCGATAGGCATTTCAAATATAGGTGCTGATAGGCATTTCAGATGAAGTTTCCGATAGGCATTTCAAAAATAGGTGTCGATAGGCATTTCAGATATAGGTGTCGATAGGCATTTCAGATATAGGTGTCGATAGGCATTTCAGATATAGGTGTCGATAGGCATTTCAGATATAGGTGTCGATAGGCATTTCAGATATAGGTGTCGATAGGCATTTCAGATATAGGTGTCGATAGGCATTTCAGATATAGGTGTCGATAGGCATTTCAGATATAGGTGCCGATAGGCATTTCAGATATAGTTGCCGATTGGCATTTTAAAAATAGGTGCCGATAGGCATTTCAGATATAGAAGCCGATAGGCATTTCAAATATAGGTGCCGATAGGCATTCCAGATATGGTTGCCGATAGGCATTTCAAATATAGGTGCTGATAGGCATTTCAGATGTAGTTTCCGATAGGCATTTCAAAAATAGGTGTCGATAGGCATTTCAGATATAGGTGTCGATAGGCATTTCAGATATAGGTGTCGATAGGCATTTCAGATATAGGTGTCGATAGGCATTTCAGATATAGGTGTCGATAGGCATTTCAGATATAGGTGTCGATAGGCATTTCAGATATAGGTGTCGATAGGCATTTCAGATATAGGTGTCGATAGGCATTTCAGATATAGGTGCCGATAGGCATTTCAGATATAGTTGCCGATTGGCATTTTAAAAATAGGTGCCGATAGGCATTTCAGATATAGAAGCCGATAGGCATTTCAAATATAGGTGCCGATAGGCATTCCAGATATGGTTGCCGATAGGCATTTCAAATATAGGTGCTGATAGGCATTTCAGATGTAGTTTCCGATAGGCATTTCAAAAATAGGTGTCGATAGGCATTTCAGATATAGGTTTTGATAGGCATTTCAGATATAGGTGTCGATAGGCATTTCAGATATAGGTGTCGATAGGCATTTCAGATATAGGTGTCGATAGGCATTTCAGATATAGGTGTCGATAGGCATTTCAGATATAGGTGTCGATAGGCATTTCAGATATAGGTGTCGATAGGCATTTCAGATATAGGTGCCGATAGGCATTTCAGATATAGTCGCCGATTGGCATTTTATAAATAGGTGCCGATAGGCATTTCAGATATAGAAGCCGATAGGCATTTCAAATATAGGTGCCGATAGGCATTCCAGATATGGTTGCCGATAAGCATTTCAAATATAGGTGCTGATAGGCATTTCAGATGTAGTTTCCGATAGGCATTTCAAAAATGGTCTCGATAGGCATTTCAGATATAGGTGTCGATAGGCATTTCAGATATAGGTGTCGATAGGCATTTCAGATATAGGTGTCGATAGGCATTTCAGATATAGGTGGCGATAGGCATTTCAGATATAGGTGTCGATAGGCACTTCAGATATAGGTGTCGATAGGCATTTCAGATATAGGTGACGATAGGCATTTTAGATATAGGTGTCGATAGGCATTTCAGATATAGGTGTCGATAGGCATTTCAGATATAGGTGACGATAGGCATTTCAGATATAGGTGTTGATAGGCATTTCAGATATAGGTGTCGATAGGCATTTCAGATATAGGTGTCGATAGGCATTTCAGATATAGGTGTCGATAGGCATTTCAGATATAGGTGTCGATAGGCATTTCAGATATAGGTGCTGATAGGCATTTTAGATATAGTTGCCGATTGGCATTTTAAAAATAGGTGCCGATAGGCATTTCAGATATAGAAGCCGATAGGCATTTCAAATATAGGTGCCGATAGGCATTCCAGATATGGTTGCCGATAGGCATTTCAAATATAGGTGCTGATAGGCATTTCAGATGTAGTTTCCGATAGGCATTTCAAAAATAGGTGTCGATAGGCATTTCAGATATAGGTGGCGATAGGCATTTCAGATATAGGTGTCGATAGGCACTTCAGATATAGGTGTCGATAGGCATTTCAGATATAGGTGATGATAGGCATTTTAGATATAGGTGTCGATAGGCATTTCAGATATAGGTGTCGATAGGCATTTCAGATATAGGTGACGATAGGCATTTCAGATATAGGTGTTGATAGGCATTTCAGATATAGGTGTCGATAGGCATTTCAGATATAGGTGTCGATAGGCATTTCAGATATAGGTGCCGATAGGCATTTCAGATAAAGTTGCCGATTGGCATTTTAAAAATAGGTGCCGATAGGCATTTCAGATATAGAAGCCGATAGGCATTTCAAATATAGGTGCCGATAGGCATTCCAGATATGGTTGCCGATAGGCATTTCAAATATAGGTGCTGATAGGCATTTCAGATGTAGTTTCCGATAGGCATTTCAAAAATAGGTGTCGATAGGCATTTCAGATATAGGTGTCGATAGGCATTTCAGATATAGGTGTCGATAGGCATTTCAGATATAGGTGTCGATAGGCATTTCAGATATAGGTGTCGATAGGCATTTCAGATATAGGTGTCGATAGGCATTTCAGATATAGGTGTCGATAGGCATTTCAGATATAGGTGTCGATAGGCATTTCAGATATAGGTGCCGATAGGCATTTCAGATATAGTCGCCGATTGGCATTTTATAAATAGGTGCCGATAGGCATTTCAGATATAGACGCCGATAGGCATTTCAAATATAGGTGCCGATAGGCATTCCAGATATGGTTGCCGATAAGCATTTCAAATATAGGTGCTGATAGGCATTTCAGATGTAGTTTCCGATAGGCATTTCAAAAATGGTCTCGATAGGCATTTCAGATATAGGTGTCGATAGGCATTTCAGATATAGGTGTCGATAGGCATTTCAGATATAGGTGTCGATAGGCATTTCAGATATAGGTGTCGATAGGCATTTCAGATATAGGTGTCGATAGGCATTTCAGATATAGGTGTCGATAGGCATTTCAGATATAGGTGCTGATAGGCATTTCAGATATAGTTGCCGATTGGCATTTTAAAAATAGGTGCCGATAGGCATTTCAGATATAGAAGCCGATAGGCATTTCAAATATAGGTGCCGATAGGCATTCCAGATATGGTTGCCGATAGGCATTTCAAATATAGGTGCTGATAGGCATTTCAGATGTAGTTTCCGATAGGCATTTCAAAAATAGGTGTCGATAGGCATTTCAGATATAGGTGGCGATAGGCATTTCAGATATAGGTGTCGATAGGCACTTCAGATATAGGTGTCGATAGGCATTTCAGATATAGGTGACGATAGGCATTTTAGATATAGGTGTCGATAGGCATTTCAGATATAGGTGTCGATAGGCATTTCAGATATAGGTGTCGATAGGCATTTCAGATATAGGTGCCGATAGGCATTTCAGATATAGTTGCCGATTGGCATTTTAAAAATAGGTGCCGATAGGCATTTCAGATATAGAAGCCGATAGGCATTTCAAATATAGGTGCCGATAGGCATTCCAGATATGGTTGCCGATAGGCATTTCAAATATAGGTGCTGATAGGCATTTCAGATGTAGTTTCCGATAGGCATTTCAAAAATAGGTGTCGATAGGCATTTCAGATATAGGTGGCGATAGGCATTTCAAAAATAGGTGTCGATAGCAATTTCAGATATAGGTGCCGATAGGCATTTCAGATATAGTTGCCGATTGGCATTTAAAAAATAGGTGCCGATAGGCATTTCAGATATAGAAGCCGATAGGCATTTCAAATATAGGTGCCGATAGGCATTCCAGATATGGTTGCCGATAGGCATTTCAAATATAGGTGCTGATAGGCATTTTAGATGTAGTTTCCGATAGGCATATCAAAAATAGGTGTCGATAGGCATTTCAGATATAGGTGTTGATAGGCATTTCAGATATAGGTGTCGATAGGCATTTCAGATATAGGTGTCGATAGGCATTTCAGATATAGTTGTCGATAGGCATTTCAGACATAGGTGTCGATAGGCATTTCAGATATAGGTGTCGATAGGCATTTCAGTTATAGGTGTCGATAGGCATTTCAGATATAGGTGTCGATAGGCATTTCAGATATAGGTGTCGATAGGCATTTCAGATATAGGTGTCGATAGGCATTTCAGATATAGGTGCTGATAGGCATTTCAGATATAGTTGCCGATAGGCATTTTAAAAATAGGTGCCGATAGGCATTTCAGATATAGAAGCCGATAGGCATTTCAAATATAGGTGCCGATAGGCATTCCAGATATGGTTGCCGATAGGCATTTCAAATATAGGTGCTGATAGGCATTTCAGATGTAGTTTCCGATAGGCATTTCAAAAATAGGTGTCGATAGGCATTTCAGATATAGGTGGCGATAGGCATTTCAGATATAGGTGTCGATAGGCACTTCAGATATAGGTGTCGATAGGCATTTCAGATATAGGTGTCGATAGGCATTTCAGATATAGGTGCCGATAGGCATTTCAGATATAGTTGCCGATTGGCATTTTAAAAATAGGTGCCGATAGGCATTTCAGATATAGAAGCCGATAGGCATTTCAAATATAGGTGCCGATAGGCATTCCAGATTTGGTTGCCGATAGGCATTTCAAATATAGGTGCTGATAGGCATTTCAGATGTAGTTTCCGATAGGCATTTCAAAAATAGGTGTCGATAGGCATTTCAGATATAGGTGGCGATAGGCATTTCAGATATAGGTGTCGATAGGCATTTCAGATATAGGTGCCGATAGGCATTTCAGATATAGTTGCCGATTGGAATTTTAAAAATAGGTGCCGATAGGCATTTTAGATATAGAAGCCGATAGGCATTTCAAATATAGGTGCCGATAGGCATTCCAGATATGGTTGCCGATAGGCATTTCAAATATAGGTGCTGATAGGCATTTCAGATGTAGTTTCCGATAGGCATATCAAAAATAGGTGTCGATAGGCATTTCAGATATAGGTGTTGATAGGCATTTCAGATATAGGTGTCGATAGGCATTTCAGATATAGGTGTCGATAGGTATTTCAGATATAGGTGTCGATAGGCATTTCAGATATAGGTGTCGATAGGCATTTCAGATATAGGTGTCGATAGGCATTTCAGATATAGGTGTCGATAGGCATTTCAGATATAGGTGTCGATAGGCATTTCAGATATAGGTGCCGATAGGCATTTCAGATATAGTTGCCGATTGGCATTTTAAAAATAGGTGCCGATAGGCATTTCAGATATAGAAGCCGATAGGCATTTCAAATATAGGTGCCGATAGGCATTCCAGATATGGTTGCCGATAGGCATTTCAAATATAGGTGCTGATAGGCATTTCAGATGTAGTTTCCGATAGGCATTTCAAAAATAGGTGTCGATAGGCATTTCAGATATAGGTGTCGATAGGCATTTCAGATATAGGTGTCGATAGGCATTTCAGATATAGGTGTCGATAGGCATTTCAGATATAGGTGTCGATAGGCATTTCAGATATAGGTGTCGATAGGCATTTCAGATATAGGTGTCGATAGGCATTTCAGATATAGGTGTCGATAGGCATTTCAGATATAGGTGTCGATAGGCATTTCAGATATAGGTGCCGATAGGCATTTCAGATATAGTTGCCGATTGGCATTTTAGAAATAGGTGCCGATAGGCATTTCAGATATAGAAGCCGATAGGCATTTCAAATATAGGTGCCGATAGGCATTCCAGATATGGTTGCCGATAGGCATTTCAAATATATGTGCTGATAGGCATTTCAGATGTAGTTTCCGATAGGCATTTCAAAAATAGGTGTCGATAGGCATTTCAGATATAGGTGTCGATAGGCATTTCAGATATAGGTGTCGATAGGCATTTCAGATATAGGTGTCGATAGGCATTTCAGATATAGGTGTCGATAATCATTTCAGATATAGGTGTCGATAGGCATTTCAGATATAGGTGTCGATAGGCATTTCAGATATAGGTGTCGATAGGCATTTCAGATATAGGTGCCGATAGGCGTTTCAGGTATAGTTGCCGATTATCATTTTAAAAATAGGTGCCGATAGGCATTTCAGATACAGAAGCCGATAGGCATTTCAAATATAGGTGCCGATAGGCATTCCAGATATGGTTGCCGATAGGCATTTCAAATATAGGTGCTGATAGGCATTTCAGATGTAGTTTCCGATAGGCATTTCAAAAATAGGTGTCGATAGGCATTTCAGATATAGGTGTCGATAGGCATTTCAGATATAGGTGTCGATAGGCATTTCAGATATAGGTGTCGATAGGCATTTCAGATATAGGTGTCGATAGGCATTTCAGATATAGGTGTCGATAGGCATTTCAGATATAGGTGTCGATAGGCATTTCAGATATAGGTGTCGATAGGCATTTCAGATATAGGTGCCGATAGGCATTTCAGATATAGGTGCCGATAGGCATTTCAGATATAGTTGCCGATTGGCATTTAGAAAATAGGTGCCGATAGGCATTTCAGATATAGAAGCCGATAGGCATTTCAAATATAGGTGCCGATAGGCATTCCAGATATGGTTGCCGATATGCATTTCAAATATAGGTGCTGATAGGCATTTCAGATGTAGTTTCCGATAGGCATTTCAAAAATAGGTGTCGATAGGCATTTCAGATATAGGTGTCGATAGGCATTTCAGATATAGGTGTCGATAGGCATTTCAGATTTAGGTGTCGATAGGCATTTCAGATATAGGTGTCGATAGGCATTTCAGATATAGGTGTCGATAGGCATTTCAGATATAGGTGTCGATAGGCATTTCAGATATAGGTGTCGATAGGCATTTCAGATATAGGTGCCGATAGGCATTTCAGATATAGTTGCCGATTGGCATTTTAAAAATAGGTGCCGATAGGCATTTCAGACATAGAAGCCGATAGGCATTTCAAATATAGGTGCCGATAGGCATTCCAGATATGGTTGCCGATAGGCATTTCAAATATAGGTGCTGATAGGCATTTCAGATGTAGTTTCCGATAGGCATTTCAAAAATAGGTGTCGATAGGCATTTCAGATATAGGTGTCGATAGGCATTTCAGATATAGGTGTCGATAGGCATTTCAGATATAAGTGTCGATAGGCATTTCAGATATAGGTGCCGATAGGCATTTCAGATATAGTTGCCGATTGGCATTTTAAAAATAGGTGCCGATAGGCATTTCAGATATAGAAGCCGATAGGCATTTCAAATATAGGTGCCGATAGGCATTCCAGATATGTTTGCCGATAGGCATTTCAAATATAGGTGCTGATAGGCATTTCAGATGTAGTTTCCGATAGGCATTTCAAAAATAGGTGTCGATAGGCATTTCAGATATAGGTGTCGATAGGCATTTCAGATATAGGTATCGATAGGCATTTCATATATAGGTGTCGATAGGCATTTTAGATATAGGTGTCGATAGGCATTTCAGATATAGGTGTCGGTAGGCATTTCAGATATAGGTGTCGATAGGCATTTCAGATATAGGTGTCGATAGGCATTTCAGATATAGGTGTCGATAGGCATTTCAGATATAGGTGCCGATAGGCATTTCAGATATAGTTGCCGATTGGCATTTTAAAAATAGGTGCCGATAGGCATTTCAGATATAGAAGCCGATAGGCATTTCAAATATAGGTGCCGATAGGCATTCTAGATATGGTTGCCGATAGGCATTTCAAATATAGGTGCTGATAGGCATTTCAGATGTAGTTTCCGATAGGCATTTCAAAAATAGGTGTCGATAGGAATTTCAGATATAGGTGTCGATAGGCATTTCAGATATAGGTGTCGATAGGCATTTCAGATATAGGTGTCGATAGGCATTTCAGATATAGGTGTCGATAGGCATTTCAGATATAGGTGTCGATAGGCATTTCAGATATAGGTGTCGATAGGCATTTCAGATATAGGTGTCGATAGGCATTTCAGATATAGGTGCCGATATGCATTTCAGATATAGTTGCCGATTGGCATTTTAAAAATAGGTGCCGATACGCATTTCAGATATAGAAGCCGATAGGCATTTCAAAAATATAGGTGCCGATAGGCATTCCAGATATAGTTGCCGATAGGCATTTCAAATATAGGTGCTGATAGGCATTTCAGATGTAGTTTCCGATAGGCATTTCAAAAATAGGTGTCGATGGGCATTTCAGATATAGGTGTCGATAGGCATTTCAGATATAGGTGTCGATAGGCATTTCAGATATAGGTGTCGATAGGCATTTTAGATATAGGTGTCGATAGGCATTTCAGATTTAGGTGTCGATAGGCATTTCAGATATAGGTGTCGATAGGCATTTCAGATATAGGTGTCGATAGGCATTTCAGATATAGGTGCCGATAGGCATTTCAGATATAGTCGCCGATTGGCATTTTAAAAATAGGTGCCGATAGGCATTTCAGATATAGAAGCCGATAGGCATTTCAAATATAGGTGCCGATAGGCATTCCAGATATGGATGCCGATAGGCATTTCAAATATAGGTGCTGATAGGCATTTCAGATGTAGTTTCCGATAGGCATTTCAAAAATAGGTGTCGATAGGCATTTCAGATATAGGTGTCGATAGGCATTTCAGATATAGGTGTCGATAGGCATTTCAGATATTCGTGTCGATAGGCATTTCAGATATAGGTGTCGATAGGCATTTCAGATATAGGTGTCGATAGGCATTTCAGATATAGGTGTCGATAGGCATTTCAGATATAGGTGCCGATAGGCATTTCAGATATAGTTGCCGATTGGCATTTTAAAAATAGGTGCCGATAGGCATTTCAGATATAGAAGCCGATAGGCATTTCAAATATAGGTGCCGATAGGCATTCCAGATATGGTTGCCGATAGGCATTTCAAATATAGGTGCTGATAGGCATTTCGGATGTAGTTTCCGATAGGCATTTCAAAAATAGGTGTCGATAGGCATTTAGATATAGGTGTCGATAGGCATTTCAGATATAGGTGTCGATAGGCATTTCAGATATAGGTGTCGATAGGCATTTCAGATATAGGTGTCGATAGGCATTTCAGATATAGGTGTCGATAGGCATTTCAGATATATGTGTCGATAGGCATTTCAGATATAGGTGTCGATAGGCATTTCAGATATAGGTGCCGATAGGCATTTCAGATATAGTTGCCGATTGGCATTTTAAAAATAGGCGCCGATAGGCATTTCAGATATAGAAGCCGATAGGCATTTCAAATATAGGTGCCGATAGGCATTCCAGATATAGTTGCCGATAGGCATTTCAAATATAGGTGCTGATAGGCATTTCAGATGTAGTTTCCGATAGGCATTTCAAAAATAGGTGTCGATAGGCATTTCAGATATAGGTGTCGATAGGCATTTCAGATATAGGTGTCGATAGGCATTTCAGATATAGGTGTCGATAGGCATTTCAGATATAGGTGTCGATAGGCATTTCAGATATAGGTGTCGATAGGCATTTCAGATATAGGTGTCGATAGGCATTTCAGATATAGGTGCCGATAGGCATTTCAGATATAGTTGCCGATTGGCATTTTAAAAATAAGTGCCGATAGGCATTTCAGATATAGAAGCCGATAGGCATTTCAAATATAGGTGCCGATAGGCATTCCAGATATGGTTGCCGATAGGCATTTCAAATATAGGTGCTGATAGGCATTTCAGATGTAGTTTCCGATAGGCATTTCAAAAATAGGTGTCGATAGGCATTTCAGATATAGGTGTCGATAGGCATTTCAGATATAGGTGTCGAATGGCATTTCAGATATAGGTGTCGATAGGCATTTCAGATATAGGTGCCGATAGGCATTTCAGATATAGGTGTCGATAGGCATTTCAGATATAGGTGTCGATAGGCATTTCAGATATAGGTGTCGATAGGCATTTCAGATATAGGTGCCGATAGGCATTTCAGATATAGTTGCCGATTAGCATTTTAAAAATAGGTGCCGATAGGCATTTCAGATATAGAAGCCGATAGGCATTTCAAATATAGGTGCCGATAGGCATTCCAGATATGGTTGCCGATAGGCATTTCAAATATAGGTGCTGATAGGCATTTCAGATGTAGTTTCCGATAGGCATTTCAAAAATAGGTGTCGATAGGCATTTCAGATATAGGTGTCGATAGGCATTTCAGATATAGGTGTCGATAGGCATTTCAGATATAGGTCTCGATAGGCATTTCAGATATAGGTGTCGATAGGCATTTCAGATATAGGTGTCGATAGGCATTTCAGATATAGGTGTCGATAGGCATTTCAGATATAGGTGTCGATAGGCATTTCAGATATAGGTGCCGATAGGCATTTCAGATATAGGTGCCGATAGGCATTTCAGATATAGTTGCCGATTGGCATTTTAAAAATAGTTGCCGATAGGCATTTCAGATATAGAAGCCGATAGGCATTTCAAATATAGGTGCCGATAGGCATTCCAGATATGGTTGCCGATAGGCATTTCAAATATAGGTGCTGATAGGCATTTCAGATGTAGTTTCCGATAGGCATTTCAAAAATAGGTGTCGATAGGCATTTCAGATATAGGTGTCGATAGGCATTTCAGATATAGGTGTCGATAGGCATTTCAGATATAGGTGTCGATAGGCATTTCAGATATAGTTGTCGATAGGCATTTCAGATATAGGTGTCGATAGGCATTTCAGATATAGGTGTCGATAGGCATTTCAGATATAGGTGTCGATAGGCATTTCAGATGTAGGTGCCGATAGGCATTTCAGATATAGTTGCCGATTGGCATTTTAAAAATAGGTGCCGATAGGCATTTCAGACATAGAAGCCGATAGGCATTTCAAATATAGGTGCCGATAGGCATTCCAGATATGGTTGCCGATAGGCATTTCAAATAAAGGTGCTGATAGGCATTTCAGATGTAGTTTCCGATAGGCATTTCAAAAATAGGTGTCGATAGGCATTTCAGATATAGGTGTCGATAGGCATTTCAGATATAGGTGTCGATAGGCATTTCAGATATAGGTGTCGATAGGCATTTCAGATATAGGTGCCGATAGGCATTTCAGATATAGTTGCCGATTGGCATTTTAAAAATAGGTGCCTTAGGCATTTCAGATATAGAAGCCGATAGACATTTCAAATATAGGTGCCGATAGGCATTCCAGATATGGTTGCCGATAGGCATTTCAAATATAGGTGCTGATAGGCATTTCAGATGAAGTTTCCGATAGGCATTTCAAAAATAGGTGTCGATAGGCATTTCAGATATAGGTGTCGATAGGCATTTCAGATATAGGTGTCGATAGGCATTTCAGATATAGGTGTCGATAGGCATTTCAGATATAGGTGTCGATAGGCATTTCAGATATAGGTGTCGATAGGCATTTCAGATATAGGTGTCGATAGGCATATCAGATATAGGTGCCGATAGGCATTTCAGATATAGTTGCCGATTGGCATTTTAAAAATAGGTGCCGATAGGCATTTCAGATATAGAAGCCGATAGGCATTTCAAATATAGGTGCCGATAGGCATTCCAGATATGGTTGCCGATAGGCATTTCAAATATAGGTGCTGATAGGCATTTCAGATGTAGTTTCCGATAGGCATTTCAAAAATAGGTGTCGATAGGCATTTCAGATATAGGTGTCGATAGGCATTTCAGATATAGGTGTCGATAGGCATTTCAGATATAGGTGTCGATAGGCATTTCAGATATAGGTGTCGATAGGCATTTCAGATATAGGTGTCGATAGGCATTTCAGATATAGGTGTCGATAGGCATTTCAGATATAGGTGTCGATAGGCATTTCAGATATAGGTGCCGATAGGCATTTCAGATATAGTTGCCGATTGGCATTTTAAAAATAGGTGCCGATAGGCATTTCAGATATAGGAGCCGATAGGCATTTCAAATATAGGTGCCGATAGGCATTCCAGATATGGTTGCCGATAGGCATTTCAAATATAGGTGCTGATAGGCATTTCAGATGTAGTTTCCGATAGGCATTTCAAAAATAGGTGTCGATAGGCATTTCAGATATAGGTTTTGATAGGCATTTCAGATATAGGTGTCGATAGGCATTTCAGATATAGGTGTCGATAGGCATTTCAGATATAGGTGTCGATAGGCATTTCAGATATAGGTGTCGATAGGCATTTCAGATATAGGTGTCGATAGGCATTTCAGATATAGGTGTCGATAGGCATTTCAGATATAGGTGCCGATAGGCATTTCAGATATAGTCGCCGATTGGCATTTTATAAATAGGTGCCGATAGGCATTTCAGATATAGAAGCCGATAGGCATTTCAAATATAGGTGCCGATAGGCATTCCAGATATGGTTGCCGATAAGCATTTCAAATATAGGTGCTGATAGGCATTTCAGATGTAGTTTCCGATAGGCATTTCAAAAATGGTCTCGATATGCATTTCAGATATAGGTGTCGATAGGCATTTCAGATATAGGTGTCGATAGGCATTTCAGATATAGGTGTCGATAGGCATTTCAGATATAGGTGTCGATAGGCATTTCAGATATAGGTGTCGATAGGCATTTCAGATATAGGTGTCGATAGGCATTTCAGATATAGGTGTCGATAGGCATTTCAGATATAGGTGCTGATAGGCATTTCAGATATAGTTGCCGATTGGCATTTTAAAAATAGGTGCCGATAGGCATTTCAGATATAGAAGCCGATAGGCATTTCAAATATAGGTGCCGATAGGCATTCCAGATATGGTTGCCGGTAGGCATTTCAAATATAGGTGCTGATAGGCATTTCAGATGTAGTTTCCGATAGGCATTTCAAAAATATGTGTCGATAGGCATTTCAGATATAGGTGGCGATAGGCATTTCAGATATAGGTGTCGATAGGCACTTCAGATATAGGTGTCGATAGGCATTTCAGATATAGGTGACGATAGGCATTTTAGATATAGGTGTCGATAGGCATTTCAGATATAGGTGTCGATAGGCATTTCAGATATAGGTGTCGATAGGCATTTCAGATATAGGTGCCGATAGGCATTTCAGATATAGTTGCCGATTGGCATTTTAAAAATAGGTGCCGATAGGCATTTCAGATATAGAAGCCGATAGGCATTTCAAATATAGGTGCCGATAGGCATTCCAGATATGGTTGCCGATAGGCATTTCAAATATAGGTGCTGATAGGCATTTCAGATGTAGTTTCCGATAGGCATTTCAAAAATAGGTGTCGATAGGCATTTCAGATATAGGTGGCGATAGGCATTTCAGATATAGGTGTCGATAGGCATTTCAGATATAGGTGCCGATAGGCATTTCAGATATAGTTGCCGATTGGCATTTTAAAAATAGGTGCCGATAGGCATTTCAGATATAGAAGCCGATAGGCATTTCAAATATAGGTGCCGATAGGCATTCCAGATATGGTTGCCGATAGGCTTTTCAAATATAGGTGCTGATAGGCATTTTAGATGTAGTTTCCGATAGGCATATCAAAAATAGGTGTCGATAGGCATTTCAGATATAGGTGTTGATAGGCATTTCAGATATAGGTGTCGATAGGCATTTCAGATATAGGTGTCGATAGGCATTTCAGATATAGGTGTCGATAGGCATTTCAGATATAGGTGTCGATAGGCATTTCAGATATAGGTGTCGATAGGCATTTCAGTTATAGGTGTCGATAGGCATTTCAGATATAGGTGTCGATAGGCATTTCAGATATAGGTGTCGATAGGCATTTCAGATATAGGTGTCGATAGGCATTTCAGATATAGGTGCTGATAGGCATTTCAGATATAGTTGCCGATTGGCATTTTAAAAATAGGTGCCGATAGGCATTTCAGATATAGAAGCCGATAGGCATTTCAAATATAGGTGCCGATAGGCATTCCAGATATGGTTGCCGATAGGCATTTCAAATATAGGTGCTGATAGGCATTTCAGATGTAGTTACCGATAGGCATTTCAAAAATAGGTGTCGATAGGCATTTCAGATATAGGTGGCGATAGGCATTTCAGATATAGGTGTCGATAGGCACTTCAGATATAGGTGTCGATGGGCATTTCAGATATAGGTGACGATAGGCATTTTAGATATAGGTGTCGATAGGCATTTCAGATATAGGTGTCGATAGGCATTTCAGATATAGGTGTCGATAGGCATTTCAGATATAGGTGCCGATAGGCATTTCAGATATAGTTGCCGATTGGCATTTTAAAAATAGGTGCCGATAGGCATTTCAGACATAGAAGCCGATAGGCATTTCAAATATAGGTGCCGATAGGCATTCCAGATATGGTTGCCGATAGGCATTTCAAATATAGGTGCTGATAGGCATTTCAGATGTAGTTTCCGATAGGCATTTCAAAAATAGGTGTCGATAGGCATTTCAGATATAGGTGTCGATAGGCATTTCAGATATAGGTGTCGATAGGCATTTCAGATATAGGTGTCGATAGGCATTTCAGATATAGTTGCCGATTGGCATTTTAAAAATAGGTGCCGATAGGCATTTCAGACATAGAAGCCGATAGGCATTTCAAATATAGGTGCCGATAGGCATTCCAGATATGGTTGCCGATAGGCATTTCAAATATAGGTGCTGATAGGCATTTCAGATGTAGTTTCCGATAGGCATTTCAAAAATAGGTGTCAATAGGCATTTCAGATATAGGTGTCGATAGGCATTTCAGATATAGGTGTCGATAGGCATTTCAGATATAGGTGTCGATAGGCATTTCAGATATAGGTGCCGATAGGCATTTCAGATATAGTTGCCGATTGGCATTTTAAAAATAGGTGCCGATAGGCATTTCAGATATAGAAGCCGATAGGCATTTCAAATATAGGTGCCGATAGGCATTCCAGATATGGTTGCCGATAGGCATTTCAAATATAGGTGCTGATAAGCATTTCAGATGTAGTTTCCGATAGGCATTTCAAAAATAGGTGTCGATAGGCATTTCAGATATAGGTGTCGATAGGCATTTCAGATATAGGTATCGATAGGCATTTCATATATAGGTGTCGATAGGCATTTCAGATATAGGTGTCGATAGGCATTTCAGATATAGGTGTCGGTAGGCATTTCAGATATAGGTGTCGATAGGCATTTCAGATATAGGTGTCGATAGGCATTTCAGATATAGGTGTCGATAGGCATTTCAGATATAGGTGCCGATAGGCATTTCAGATATAGTTGCCGATTGGCATTTTAAAAATAGGTGCCGATAGGCATTTCAGATATAGAAGCCGATAGGCATTTCAAATATAGGTGCCGATAGGCATTCTAGATATGGTTGCCGATAGGCATTTCAAATATAGGTGCTGATAGGCATTTCAGATGTAGTTTCCGATAGGCATTTCAAAAATAGGTGTCGATAGGAATTTCAGATATAGGTGTCGATAGGCATTTCAGATATAGGTGTCGATAGGCATTTCAGATATAGGTGTCGATAGGCATTTCAGATATAGGTGTCGATAGGCATTTCAGATATAGGTGTCGATAGGCATTTCAGATATAGGTGTCGATAGGCATTTCAGATATAGGTGTCGATAGGCATTTCAGATATAGGTGCCGATATGCATTTCAGATATAGTTGCCGATTGGCATTTTAAAAATAGGTGCCGATACGCATTTCAGATATAGAAGCCGATAGGCATTTCAAAAATATAGGTGCCGATAGGCATTCCAGATATAGTTGCCGATAGGCATTTCAAATATAGGTGCTGATAGGCATTTCAGATGTAGTTTCCGATAGGCATTTCAAAAATAGGTGTCGATGGGCATTTCAGATATAGGTGTCGATAGGCATTTCAGATATAGGTGTCGATAGGCATTTCAGATATAGGTGTCGATAGGCATTTTAGATATAGGTGTCGATAGGCATTTCAGATATAGGTGTCGATAGGCATTTCAGATATAGGTGTCGATAGGCATTTCAGATATAGGTGTCGATAGGCATTTCAGATATAGGTGCCGATAGGCATTTCATCTATAGTTGCCGATTGGCATTTTAAAAATAGGTGCCGATAGGCATTTCAGATATAGAAGCCGATAGGCATTTCAAATATAGGTGCCGATAGGCATTCCAGATATGGTTGCCGATAGGCATTTCAAATATAGGTGCTGATAGGCATTTCAGATGTAGTTTCCGATAGGCATTTCAAAAATAGGTGTCGATAGGCATTTCAGATATAGGTGGCGATAGGCATTTCAGATATAGGTGTCGATAGGCATTTCAGATATAGGTGCCGATAGGCATTTCAGATATAGTTGCCGATTGGCATTTTAAAAATAGGTGCCGATAGGCATTTCAGATATAGAAGCCGATAGGCATTTCAAATATAGGTGCCGATAGGCATTCCAGATATGGTTGCCGATAGGCATTTCAAATATAGGTGCTGATAGGCATTTTAGATGTAGTTTCCGATAGGCATATCAAAAATAGGTGTCGATAGGCATTTCAGATATAGGTGTTGATAGGCATTTCAGATATAGGTGTCGATAGGCATTTCAGATATAGGTGTCGATAGGCATTTCAGATAAATATGTGTCGATAGGCATTTCAGATATAGGTGTCGATAGGCATTTCAGATATAGGTGTCGATAGGCATTTCAGTTATAGGTGTCGATAGGCATTTCAGATATAGGTGTCGATAGGCATTTCAGATATAGGTGTCGATAGGCATTTCAGATATAGGTGTCGATAGGCATTTCAGATATAGGTGCTGATAGGCATTTCAGATATAGTTGCCGATTGGCATTTTAAAAATAGGTGCCGATAGGCATTTCAGATATAGAAGCCGATAGGCATTTCAAATATAGGTGCCGATAGGCATTCCAGATATGGTTGCCGATAGGCATTTCAAATATAGGTGCTGATAGGCATTTCAGATGTAGTTTCCGATAGGCATTTCAAAAATAGGTGTCGATAGGCATTTCAGATATAGGTGGCGATAGGCATTTCAGATATAGGTGTCGATAGGCACTTCAGATATAGGTGTCGATAGGCATTTCAGATATAGGTGACGATAGGCATTTTAGATATAGGTGTCGATAGGCATTTCAGATATAGGTGTCGATAGGCATTTCAGATATAGGTGTCGATAGGCATTTCAGATATAGGTGCCGATAGGCATTTCAGATATAGTTGCCGATTGGCATTTTAAAAATAGGTGCCGATAGGCATTTCAGATACAGAAGCCGATAGGCATTTCAAATATAGGTGCCGATAGGCATTCTAGATATGGTTGCCGATAGGCATTTCAAATATAGGTGCTGATAGGCATTTCAGATGTAGTTTCCGATAGGCATTTCAAAAATAGGTGTCGATAGGAATTTCAGATATAGGTGTCGATAGGCATTTCAGATATAGGTGTCGATAGGCATTTCAGATATAGGTGTCGATAGGCATTTCAGATATAGGTGTCGATAGGCATTTCAGATATAGGTGTCGATAGGCATTTCAGATATAGGTGTCGATAGGCATTTCAGATATAGGTGTCGATAGGCATTTCAGATATAGGTGCCGATATGCATTTCAGATATAGTTGCCGATTGGCATTTTAAAAATAGGTGCCGATACGCATTTCAGATATAGAAGCCGATAGGCATTTCAAAAATATAGGTGCCGATAGGCATTCCAGATATAGTTGCCGATAGGCATTTCAAATATAGGTGCTGATAGGCATTTCAGATGTAGTTTCCGATAGGCATTTCAAAAATAGGTGTCGATGGGCATTTCAGATATAGGTGTCGATAGGCATTTCAGATATAGGTGTCGATAGGCATTTCAGATATAGGTGTCGATAGGCATTTTAGATATAGGTGTCGATAGGCATTTCAGATATAGGTGTCGATAGGCATTTCAGATATAGGTGTCGATAGGCATTTCAGATATAGGTGTCGATAGGCATTTCAGATATAGGTGCCGATAGGCATTTCATCTATAGTTGCCGATTGGCATTTTAAAAATAGGTGCCGATAGGCATTTCAGATATAGAAGCCGATAGGCATTTCAAATATAGGTGCCGATAGGCATTCCAGATATGGTTGCCGATAGGCATTTCAAATATAGGTGCTGATAGGCATTTCAGATGTAGTTTCCGATAGGCATTTCAAAAATAGGTGTCGATAGGCATTTCAGATATAGGTGTCGATAGGCATTTCAGATATAGGTGTCGATAGGCATTTCAGATATTCGTGTCGATAGGCATTTCAGATATAGGTGACGATAGGCATTTTAGATATAGGTGTCGATAGGCATTTCAGATATAGGTGTCGATAGGCATTTCAGATATAGGTGTCGATAGGCATTTCAGATATAGGTGCCGATAGGCATTTCAGATATAGTTGCCGATTGGCATTTTAAAAATAGGTGCCGATAGGCATTTCAGATATAGAAGCCGATAGGCATTTCAAATATAGGTGCCGATAGGCATTCCAGATATGGTTGCCGATAGGCATTTCAAATATAGGTGCTGATAGGCATTTCAGATGTAGTTTCCGATAGGCATTTCAAAAATAGGTGTCGATAGGCATTTCAGATATAAGTGGCGATAGGCATTTCAGATATAGGTGTCGATAGGCATTTCAGATATAGGTGCCGATAGGCATTTCAGATATAGTTGCCGATTGGCATTTTAAAAATAGGTGCCGATAGGCATTTCAGATATAGAAGCCGATAGGCATTTCAAATATAGGTGCCGATAGGCATTCCAGATATGGTTGCCGATAGGCATTTCAAATATAGGTGCTGATAGGCATTTTAGATGTAGTTTCCGATAGGCATATCAAAAATAGGTGTCGATAGGCATTTCAGATATAGGTGTTGATAGGCATTTCAGATATAGGTGTCGATAGGCATTTCAGATATAGGTGTCGATAGGCATTTCAGATATAGGTGTCGATAGGCTTTTCAGATATAGGTGTCGATAGGCATGTCAGATATAGGTATCGATAGGCATTTCAGTTATAGGTGTCGATAGGCATTTCAGATATAGGTGTCGATAGGCATTTCAGATATAGGTGTCAATAGGCATTTCAGATATAGGTGTCGATAGGCATTTCAGATATAGGTGCTGATAGGCATTTCAGATATAGTTGCCGATTGGCATTTTAAAAATAGGTGCCGATAGGCATTTCAGATATAGAAGCCGATAGGCATTTCAAATATAGGTGCCGATAGGCATTCCAGATATGGTTGCCGATAGGCATTTCAAATATAGGTGCTGATAGGCATTTCAGATGTAGTTTCCGATAGGCATTTCAAAAATAGGTGTCGATAGGCATTTCAGATATAGGTGGCGATAGGCATTTCAGATATAGGTGTCGATAGGCACTTCAGATATAGGTGTCGATAGGCATTTCAGATATAGGTGACGATAGGCATTTTAGATATAGGTGTCGATAGGCATTTCAGATATAGGTGTCGATAGGCATTTCAGATATAGGTGTCGATAGGCATTTCAGATATAGGTGCCGATAGGCATTTCAGATATAGTTGCCGATTGGCATTTTAAAAATAGGTGCCGATAGGCATTTCAGACATAGAAGCCGATAGGCATTTCAAATATAGGTGCCGATAGGCATTCCAGATATGGTTGCCGATAGGCATTTCAAATATAGGTGCTGATAGGCATTTCAGATGTAGTTTCCGATAGGCATTTCAAAAATAGGTGTCGATAGGCATTTCAGATATAGGTGTCGATAGGCATTTCAGAGATAGGTGTCGATAGGCATTTCAGATATAGGTGTCGATAGGCATTTCAGATATAGTTGCCGATTGGCATTTTAAAAATAGGTGCCGATAGGCATTTCAGACATAGAAGCCGATAGGCATTTCAAATATAGGTGCCGATAGGCATTCCAGATATGGTTGCCGATAGGCATTTCAAATATAGGTGCTGATAGGCATTTCAGATGTAGTTTCCGATAGGCATTTCAAAAATAGGTGTCGATAGGCATTTCAGATATAGGTGTCGATAGGCATTTCAGATATAGGTGTCGATAGGCATTTCAGATATAGGTGTCGATAGGCATTTCAGATATAGGTGCCGATAGGCATTTTAGATATAGTTGCCGATTGGCATTTTAAAAATAGGTGCCGATAGGCATTTCAGATATAGAAGCCGATAGGCATTTCAAATATAGGTGCCGATAGGCATTCCAGATATGGTTGCCGATAGGCATTTCAAATATAGGTGCTGATAGGCATTTCAGATGTAGTTTCCGATAGGCATTTCAAAAATAGGTGTCGATAGGCATTTCAGATATAGGTGTCGATAGGCATTTCAGATATAGGTATCGATAGGCATTTCATATATAGGTGTCGATAGGCATTTCAGATATAGGTGTCGATAGGCATTTCAGATATAGGTGTCGGTAGGCATTTCAGATATAGGTGTCGATAGGCATTTCAGATATAGGTGTCGATAGGCATTTCAGATATAGGTGTCGATAGGCATTTCAGATATAGGTGCCGATAGGCATTTCAGATATAGTTGCCGATTGGCATTTTAAAAATAGGTGCCGATAGGCATTTCAGATATAGAAGCCGATAGGCATTTCAAATATAGGTGCCGATAGGCATTCTAGATATGGTTGCCGATAGGCATTTCAAATATAGGTGCTGATAGGCATTTCAGATGTAGTTTCCGATAGGCATTTCAAAAATAGGTGTCGATAGGAATTTCAGATATAGGTGTCGATAGGCATTTCAGATATAGGTGTCGATAGGCATTTCAGATATAGGTGTCGATAGGCATTTCAGATATAGGTGTCCCTAGGCATTTCAGATATAGGTGTCGATAGGCATTTCAGATATAGGTGTCGATAGGCATTTTAGATATAGGTGTCGATAGGCATTTCAGATATAGGTGCCGATATGCATTTCAGATATAGTTGCCGATAGGCATTTCAAATATAGGTGCTGATAGGCATTTCAGATGTAGTTTCCGATAGGCATTTCAAAAATAGGTGTCGATGGGCATTTCAGATATAGGTGTCGATAGGCATTTCAGATATAGGTGTTGATAGGCATTTCAGATATAGGTGTCGATAGGCATTTTAGATATAGGTGTCGATAGGCATTTCAGATATAGGTGCCGATAGGCATTTCAGATACAGTTGCCGATTGGCATTTTAAAAATAGGTGCCGATAGGCATTTCAGATATAGAAGCCGATAGGCATTTCAAATATAGGTGCCGATAGGCATTCCAGATATGGTTAGCCGATAGGCATTTCAAATATAGGTGCTGATAGGCATTTCAGATGTAGTTTCCGAAAGGCATTTCATAAATAGGTGTCGATAGGCATTTCAGATATAGGTGTCGATAGGCATTTCAGATATAGGTGTCTATAGGCATTTCAGTTATAGGTGTCGATAGGCATTTCAGATATAGGTGTCGATAGGCATTTCAGATATAGGTGTCGATAGGCATTTCAGATATAGGTGTCGATAGGCATTTCAGATATAGGTGTCGATAGGCATTGCAGATATAGGTGTCGATAGGCATTTCAGATATAGGTGCCGATAGGCATTTCAGATATAGTTGCCGATTGGCATTTAAAAATATGTGCCGATAGGCATTTCAGATATAGAGGCCGATAGGCATTTCAAATATAGGTGCCGATAGGCATTCCAGATATGGTTGCCGATAGGCATTTCAAATATAGGTGCTGATAGGCATTTCAGATGTAGTTTCCGATAGGCATTTCAAAAATAGGTGTCGATAGGCATTTCAGATATAGGTGTCGATAGGCATTTCAGATATAGGTGTCGATAGGCATTTCAGATATAGGTGTCGATAGGCATTTCAGATATAGGTGTCGATAGGCATTTCAGATATAGGTGTCGATAAGCATTTCAGATATAGGTGCCGATAGGCATTTCAGATATAGTTGCCGATTTACATTTTAAAAATAGGTGCCGATAGGCATTTCAGATATAGAAGCCGATAGGCATTTCAAATATAGGTGCCGATAGGCATTCCAGATATGGTTGCCGATAGGCATTTCAAATATAGGTGCTGATAGGCATTTCAGATGTAGTTTCCGATAGGCATTTCAAAAATAGGTGTCGATAGGCTATTCAGATATAGGTGTCGATAGGCATTTCAGATATAAGTGTCGATAGGCATTTCAGATATAGGTGTCGATAGGCATTTCAGATATAGGTGTCGATAGGCATTTCAGATATAGGTGTCGATAGGCATTTCAGATATAGGTGTCGATAGGCATTTCAGATATAGGTGTCGATAGGCATTTCAGATATAGGTGTCGATAGGCATTTCAGATATAGGTGCCGATAGGCATTTCAGATATAGTTGCCGATTGGCATTTAAAAATAGGTGCCGATAGGCATTTCAGATATAGAAGCCGATAGGCATTTCAAATATAGGCGCCGATAGGCATTCCAGATATGGTTGCCGATAGGCATTTCAAATATAGGTGCTGATAGGCATTTCAGATGTAGTTTCCGATAGGCATTTCAAAAATAGGTGTCGATAGGCATTTCAGATATAGGTGTCGATAGGCATTTCAGATATAGGTGTCGATAGGCATTTCAGATATAGGTGTCGATAGGCATTTCAGATATAGGTGCCGATAGGCATTTCAGATATAGGTGTCGATAGGCATTTCAGATATAGGTGTCGATAGGCATTTCAGATATAGGTGTCGATAGGCATTTCAGATATAGGTGCCGATAGGCATTTCAGATATAGTTGCCGATTGGCATTTTAAAAATAGGTGCCGATAGGCATTTCAGATATAGAAGCCGATAGGCATTTCAAATATAGGTGCCGATAGGCATTCCAGATATGGTTGCCGATAGGCATTTCAAATATAGGTGCTGATAGGCATTTCAGATGTTGTTTCCGATAGGCATTTCAAAAATAGGTGTCAATAGGCATTTCAGATATAGGTGTCGATAGGCATTTCAGATATAGGTGTCGATAGGCATTACAGATATAGGTGTCGATAGGCATTTCAGATATAGGTGCCGATAGGCATTTCAGATATAGTTGCCGATTGGCATTTTAAAAATAGGTGCCGATAGGCATTTCAGATATAGAAGCCGATAGGCATTTCCAATATAGGTGCCGATAGGCATTCCAGATATGGTTGCCGATAGGCATTTCAAATATAGGTGCTGATAGGCATTTCAGATGTAGTTTCCGATAGGCATTTCAAAAATAGGTGTCGATAGGCATTTCAGATATAGGTGTCGATAGGCATTTCAGATATAGGTGTCGATAGGCATTACAGATATAGGTGTCGATAGGCATTTCAGATATAGGTGTCGATAGGCATATCAGATATAGGTGTCGATAGCATTTCAGATATAGGTGTCGATAGGCATTTCAGATATAGGTGTCGATAGGCATTTTAGATATAGGTGTCGATAGGCATTTCAGATATAAGTGCCGATAGGCATTTCAGATATAGTTGCCGATTGGCATTTTAAAAATAGGTGCCGATAGGCATTTCAGATATAGAAGCCGATAGGCATTTCAAAAATAGGTGTCGATAGGCATTTCAGATATAGGTGTCGATAGGCATTTCAGATATAGGTGTCGATAGGCATTACAGATATAGGTGTCGATAGGCATTTCAGATATAGGTGTCGATAGGCATTAAAGATATAGGTGTCGATAGGCATTTCAGATATAGGTGTCGATAGGCATTTCAGATATAGGTGTCGATAGGCATTTCAGATATAGGTGTCGATAGGCATTTCAGATATAGGTGCCGATAGGCATTTCAGATATAGTTGCCGATTGGCATTTTAAAAATAGGTGCCGATAGGCATTTCAGATATAGAAGCCGATAGGTATTTCAAATATAGGTGCCGATAGGCCTTCCAGATATGGTTGCCGATAGGCATTTCAAATATAGGTGCTGATAGGCATTTCAGATGTAGTTTCCGATAGGCATTTCAAAAATAGGTGTCGATAGGCATTTCAGATATAGGTGTCGATAGGCATTTCAGATATAGGTGTCAATAGGCATTTCAGATATAGGTGTCGAAAGGCATTTCAGATATAGGTGTCGATAGGCATTTCAGATATAGGTGTCGATAGGCATTTCAGATATAGGTGTCGATAGGCATTTCAGATATAGGTGTCGATAGGCATTTCAGATATAGGTGTCGATAAGCATTTCAGATATAGGTGCCGATAGGCATTTCAGATATAGTTGCCGATTTACATTTTAAAAATAGGTGCCGATAGGCATTTCAGATATAGAAGCCGATAGGCATTTCAAATATAGGTGCCGATAGGCATTCCAGATATGGTTGCCGATAGGCATTTCAAATATAGGTGCTGATAGGCATTTCAGATGTAGTTTCCGATAGGCATTTTAAAAATAGGTGTCGATAGGCTATTCAGATATAGGTGTCGATAGGCATTTCAGATATAAGTGTCGATAGGCATTTCAGATATAGGTGTCGATAGGCATTTCAGATATAGGTGTCGATAGGCATTTCAGATATAGGTGTCGATAGGCATTTCAGATATAGGTGTCGATAGGCATTTCAGATATAGGTGTCGATAGGCATTTCAGATATAGGTGTCGATAGGCATTTCAGATATAGGTGCCGATAGGCATTTCAGATATAGTTGCCGATTGGCATTTAAAAATAGGTGCCGATAGGCATTTCAGATATAGAAGCCGATAGGCATTTCAAATATAGGCGCCGATAGGCATTCCAGATATGGTTGCCGATAGGCATTTCAAATATAGGTGCTGATAGGCATTTCAGATGTAGTTTCCGATAGGCATTTCAAAAATAGGTGTCGATAGGCATTTCAGATATAGGTGTCGATAGGCATTTCAGATATAGGTGTCGATAGGCATTTCAGATATAGGTGTCGATAGGCATTTCAGATATAGGTGCCGATAGGCATTTCAGATATAGGTGTCGATAGGCATTTCAGATATAGGTGTCGATAGGCATTTCAGATATAGGTGTCGATAGGCATTTCAGATATAGGTGCCGATAGGCATTTCAGATATAGTTGCCGATTGGCATTTTAAAAATAGGTGCCGATAGGCATTTCAGATATAGAAGCCGATAGGCATTTCAAATATAGGTGCCGATAGGCATTCCAGATATGGTTGCCGATAGGCATTTCAAATATAGGTGCTGATAGGCATTTCAGATGTTGTTTCCGATAGGCATTTCAAAAATAGGTGTCAATAGGCATTTCAGATATAGGTGTCGATAGGCATTTCAGATATAGGTGTCGATAGGCATTACAGATATAGGTGTCGATAGGCATTTCAGATATAGGTGCCGATAGGCATTTCAGATATAGTTGCCGATTGGCATTTTAAAAATAGGTGCCGATAGGCATTTCAGATATAGAAGCCGATAGGCATTTCCAATATAGGTGCCGATAGGCATTCCAGATATGGTTGCCGATAGGCATTTCAAATATAGGTGCTGATAGGCATTTCAGATGTAGTTTCCGATAGGCATTTCAAAAATAGGTGTCGATAGGCATTTCAGATATAGGTGTCGATAGGCATTTCAGATATAGGTGTCGATAGGCATTACAGATATAGGTGTCGATAGGCATTTCAGATATAGGTGTCGATAGGCATATCAGATATAGGTGTCGATAGGCATTTCAGATATAGGTGTCGATAGGCATTTCAGATATAGGTGTCGATAGGCATTTTAGATATAGGTGTCGATAGGCATTTCAGATATAAGTGCCGATAGGCATTTCAGATATAGTTGCCGATTGGCATTTTAAAAATAGGTGCCGATAGGCATTTCAGATATAGAAGCCGATAGGCATTTCAAAAATAGGTGTCGATAGGCATTTCAGATATAGGTGTCGATAGGCATTTCAGATATAGGTGTCGATAGGCTTTACAGATATAGGTGTCGATAGGCATTTCAGATATAGGTGTCGATAGGCATTTCAGATATAGGTGTCGATAGGCATTTCAGATATAGGTGTCGATAGGCATTTCAGATATAGGTGTCGATAGGCATTTCAGATATAGGTGTCGATAGGCATTTCAGATATAGGTGCCGATAGGCATTTCAGATATAGTTGCCGATTGGCATTTTAAAAATAAGTGCCGATAGGCATTTCAGATATAGAAGCCGATAGGTATTTCAAATATAGGTGCCGATAGGCCTTCCAGATATGGTTGCCGATAGGCATTTCAAATATAGGTGCTGATAGGCATTTCAGATGTAGTTTCCGATAGGCATTTCAAAAATAGGTGTCGATAGGCATTTCAGATATAGGTGTCGATAGGCATTTCAGATATAGGTGTCAATAGGCATTTCAGATATAGGTGTCGAAAGGCATTTCAGATATAGGTGTCGATAGGCATTTCAGATATAGGTGTCGATAGGCATTTCAGATATAGGTGTCGATAGGCATTTCAGATATAGGTGTCGATAAACATTTCAGATATAGGTGTCGATAGGCATTTCAGATATAGGTGCCGATAGGCATTTCAGATATAGTTGCCGATTGGCATTTTAAAAATAGGTGCCGATAGGCATTTCAGATATAGAAGCCGATAGGCATTTCAAATATAGGTGCCGATAGGCATTCCAGATATGGTTGCCGATAGGCATTTCAAATATAGGTGCTGATAGGCATTTCAGATGTAGTTTCCGATAGGCATTTCAAAAATAGGTGTCGATAGGCATTTCAGATATAGGTGTCGATAGGCATTTCAGATATAGGTGTCGATAGGCATTTCAGATATAGGTGTCGATAGGCATTTCAGATATAGGTGTCGATAGGCATTTCAGATATAGGTGTCGATAGGCATTTCAGATATAGGTGCCGATAGGCATTTCAGATATAGTTGCCGATTGGCATTTTAAAAATAGGTGCCGATAGGCATTTCAGATATAGAAGCCGATAGGCATTTCAAATATAGGTGCCGATAGGCATTCCAGATATGGTTGCCGATAGGCATTTCAAATATAGGTGCTGATAGGCATTTCAGATGTAGTTTCCGATAGGCATTTCAAAAATAGGTGTCGATAGGCATTTCAGATATAGGTGTCGATAGGCATTTCAGATATAGGTGTCGATAGGCATTTCAGATATAGGTGTCAATAGGCATTTCAGATATAGGTGTCGATAGGCATTTCAGATATAGGTGTCGATAGGCATTTCAGATATAGGTGTCGATAGGCATTTCAGATATAGGTGTCGATAGGCATTTCAGATATGAGTGTCGATAGGCATTTCAGATATAGGTGTCGATAGGCATTTCAGATATAGGTGCCGATAGGCATTTCAGATATAGTTGCCGATTGGCATTTTAAAAATAGGTGCCGATAGGCATTTCAGATATAGAAGCCGATAGGCATTACAAATATAGGTGCCGATAGGCATTCCAGATATGGTTGCCGATAGGCATTTCAAATATAGGTGCTGATAGGCATTTCAGATGTTGTTTCCGATAGGCATTTCAAAAATAGGTGTCGATAGGCATTTCAGATATAGGTGTCGATAGGCATTTCAGATATAGTTGTCGATAGGCATTTCAGATATAGGTGTCGATAGGCATTTCAGATATAGGTGTCGATAGGCATTTCAGATATAGGTGCCGATAGACATTTCAGATATAGTTGCCGATTGGCATTTTAAAAATAGGTGCCGATAGGCATTTCAGATATAGAAGCCGATAGGCATTTCAAATATAGGTGCCGATAGGCATTCCAGATATGGTTGCCGATAGGCATTTCAAATATAGGTGCTGATAGGCATTTCAGATGTAGTTTCCGAAAGGCATTTCAAAAATAGGTGTCGATAGGCATTTCAGATATAGGTGTCGATAGGCATTTCAGATATAGGTGTCGATAGGCATTTCAGATATAGGTGTCGATAGGCATTTCAGATATAGGTGTCGATAGGCATTTCAGATATAGGTGTCGATAGGCATTTCAGATATAGGTGTCGATAGGCATTTCAGATATAGGTGTCGATAAGCATTTCAGATATAGGTGCCGATAGGCATTTCAGATATAGTTGCCGATTGGCATTTTAAAAATAGGTGCCGATAGGCATTTCAGATATAGAAGCCGATAGGCATTTCAAATATAGGTGCCGATAGGCATTCCAGATATGGTTGCCGATAGGCATTTCAAATATAGGTGCTGATAGGCATTTCAGATGTAGTTTCCGATAGGCATTTCAAAAATAGGTGTCGATAGGCATTTCAGATATAGGTGTCGATAGGCATTTCAGATATAGGTGTCGATAGGCATTTCAGATATAGGTGTCGATAGGCATTTCAGATATAGGTGTCGATAGGCATTTCAGATATAGGTGTCGATAGGCATTTCAGATATAGGTGTCGATAGGCATTTCAGATATAGGTGCCGATAGGCATTTCAGATATAGTTGCCGATTGGCATTTTAAAAATAGGTGCCGATAGGCATTTCAGATATAGAAGCCGATAGGCATTTCAAATATAGGTGCCGATAGGCATTCCAGATATGGTTGCCGATAGGCATTTCAAATATAGGTGCTGATAGGCATTTCAGATGTAGTTTCCGATAGGCATTTCAAAAATAGGTGTCGATAGGCATTTCAGATATAGGTGTCGATAGGCATTTCAGATATAGGTGTCGATAGGCATTTCAGATATAGGTGTCAATAGGCATTTCAGATATAGGTGTCGATAGGCATTTCAGATATAGGTGTCGATAGGCATTTCAGATATAGGTGTCGATAGGCATTTCAGATATAGGTGTCGATAGGCATTTCAGATATGAGTGTCGATAGGCATTTCAGATATAGGTGTCGATAGGCATTTCAGATATAGGTGCCGATAGGCATTTCAGATATAGTTGCCGATTGGCATTTTAAAAATAGGTGCCGATAGGCATTTCAGATATAGAAGCCGATAGGCATTTCAAATATAGGTGCCGATAGGCATTCCAGATATGGTTGCCGATAGGCATTTCAAATATAGGTGCTGATAGGCATTTCAGATGTTGTTTCCGATAGGCATTTCAAAAATAGGTGTCGATAGGCATTTCAGATATAGGTGTCGATAGGCATTTCAGATATAGGTGTCGATAGGCATTTCAGATATAGGTGTCGATAGGCATTTCAGATATAGGTGTCGATAGGCATTTCAGATATAGGTGCCGATAGGCATTTCAGATATAGTTGCCGATTGGCATTTTAAAAATAGGTGCCGATAGGCATTTCAGATATAGAAGCCGATAGGCATTTCAAATATAGGTGCCGATAGGCATTCCAGATATGGTTGCCGATAGGCGTTTCAAATATAGGTGCTGATAGGCATTTCAGATGTAGTTTCCGATAGGCATTTCAAAAATAGGTGTCGATAGGCATTTCAGATATAGGTGTCGATAGGCATTTCAGATATAGGTGTCGATAGGCATTTCAGATATAGGTGTCGATAGGCATTTCAGATATAGGTGTCGATAGGCATTTCAGATATAGGTGTCGATAGGCATTTCAGATATAGGTGTCGATAGGCATTTCAGATATAGTTGCCGATTGGCATTTTAAAAATAGGTGCCGATAGGCATTTCAGATATAGAAGCCGATAGGCATTTCAAATATAGGTGCCGATAGGCATTCCAGATATGGTTGCCGATAGGCATTTCAAATATAGGTGCTGATAGGCATTTCAGATGTAGTTTCCGATAGGCATTTCAAAAATAGGTGTCGATAGGCATTTCAGATATAGGTGTCGATAGGCATTTCAGATATAAGTGTCGATAGGCATTTCAGATATAGGTGTCGATAGGCATTTCAGATATAGGTGTCGATAGGCATTTCAGATATAGGTGTCGATAGGCATTTCAGATATAGGTGTCGATAGGCATTTCAGATATAGGTGTCGATAGGCATTTCAGATATAGGTGTCGATAGGCATTTCAGATATAGGTGCCGATAGGCATTTCAGATATAGTTGCCGATTGGCATTTAAAAATAGGTGCCGATAGGCATTTCAGATATAGAAGCCGATAGGCATTTCAGATATAGGCGCCGATAGGCATTCCAGATATGGTTGCCGATAGGCATTTCAAATATAGGTGCTGATAGGCATTTCAGATGTAGTTTCCGATAGGCATTTCAAAAATAGGTGTCGATAGGCATTTCAGATATAGGTGTCGATAGGCATTTCAGATATAGGTGTCGATAGGCATTTCAGATATAGGTGTCGATAGGCATTTCAGATATAGGTGTCGATAGGCATTTCAGATATAGGTGTCGAAAGGCATTTCAGATATAGGTGTCGATATGCATTTCAGATATAGGTGTCGATAGGCATTTCAGATATAGGTGTCGATAGGCATTTCAGATATAGGTGCCGATAGGCATTTCAGATATAGTTGCCGATTGGCATTTTAAAAATAGGTGTCGATAGGCATTTCAGATATAGAAGCCGATAGGCATTTCAAATATAGGTGCCGATAGGCATTCCAGATATGGATGCCGATAGGCATTTGAAATATAGGTGCTGATAGGCATTTCAGATGTGGTTTCCGATAGGCATTTCAAAAATAGGTGTCGATAGGCATTTCAGATATAGGTGCCGATAGCCATTTCAGATATAGTTGCCGATTGGCATTTTAAAAATAGGTGCCGATAGGCATTTCAGATATAGAAGCCGATAGGCATTTCAAATATAGGTGCCGATAGGCATTCCAGATATGGTTGCCGATAGGCATTTCAAATATAGATGCTGATAGGCATTTCAGATGTAGTTTCCGATAGGCATTTCAAAAATAGGTGTCGATAGGCATTTCAGATATAGGTGTCGATAGGCATTTCAGATATAGGTGTCGATAGGCATTACAGATATAGGTGTCGATAGGCATTTCAGATATAGGTGTCGATAGGCATTTCAGATATAGGTGTCGATAGGCATTTCAGATATAGGTGTCGATAGGCATTTCAGATATAGGTGTCGATAGGCATTTTAGATATAGGTGTCGATAGGCATTTCAGATATAAGTGCCGATAGGCATTTCAGATATAGTTGCCGATTGGCATTTTAAAAATAGGTGCCGATAGGCATTTCAGATATAGAAGCCGATAGGCATTTCAAATATAGGTGCCGATAGGCATTCCAGATATGGTTGCCGATAGGCATTTGAAATATAGGTGCTGATAGGCATTTCAGATGTGGTTTCCGATAGGCATTTCAAAAATAGGTGTCGATAGGCATTTCTGATATAGGTGTCGATAGGCATTTCAGATATAGGTGTCGATAGGCATTTCAGATATAGGTGTCGATAGGCATTTCAGATATAGGTGCCGATAGCCATTTCAGATATAGTTGCCGATTGGCATTTTAAAAATAGGTGCCGATAGGCATTTCAGATATAGAAGCCGATAGGCATTTCAAATATAGGTGCCGATAGGCATTCCAGATATGGTTGCCGATAGGCATTTCAAATATAGGTGCTGATAGGCATTTCAGATGTAGTTTCCGATAGGCATTTCAAAAATAGGTGTCGATAGGCATTTCAGATATAGGTGTCGATAGGCATTTCAGATATAGGTGTCAATAGGCATTTCAGATATAGGTGTCGATAGGCATTTCAGATATAGGTGTCGATAGGCATTTCAGATATAGGTGTCGATAGGCATTTCAGATATAGGTGTCGATAGGCATTTCAGATATAGGTGTCGATAGGCATTTCAGATATAGGTGTCGATAGGCATTTCAGATATAGGTACCGATAGGCATTTCAGATATAGTTGCCGATTGGCATTTTAAAAATAGGTGCCGATAGGCATTTCAGATATAGAAGCCGATAGGCATTTCAAATATAGGTGCCGATAGGCATTCCAGATATGGTTGCCGATAGGCATTTCAAATATAGGTGCTGATAGGCATTTCAGATGTAGTTTCCGATAGGCATTTCAAAAATAGGTGTCGATAGGCATTTCAGATATAGGTGTCGATAGGCATTTCAGATATAGGAGTCGATAGGCATTTCAGATATAGGTGTCGATAGGCATTTCAGATATAGGTGTCGATAGGCATTTCAGATATAAGTGTCGATAGGCATTTCAGATATAGGTGCCGATAGGCATTTCAGATATAGTTGCCGATTGGCATTTTAAAAATAGGTGCCGATAGGCATTTCAGATATAGAAGCCGATAGGCATTTCAAATATAGGTGCCGATAGGCATTCCAGATATGGTTGCCGATAGGCATTTCAAATATAGGTACTGATAGGCATTTCAGATGTAGTTTCCGATAGGCATTTCAAAAATAGGTGTCGATAGGCATTTCAGATATAGGTGTCGATAGGCATTTCAGATATAGGTGTCAATAGGCATTTCAGATATAGGTGTCGATAGGCATTTCAGATATAGGTGTCGATAGGCATTTCAGATATAGGTGTCGATAGGCATTTCAGATATAGGTGTCGATAGGCATTTCAGATATGGGTGTCGATAGGCATTTCAGATATAGGTGTCGATAGGCATTTCAGATATAGGTGCCGATAGGCATTTCAGATATAGTTGCCGATTGGCATTTTAAAAATAGGTGCCGATAGGCATTTCAGATATAGAAGCCGATAGGCATTTCAAATATAGGTGCCGATAGGCATTCCAGATATGGTTGCCGATAGGCATTTCAAATATAGGTGCTGATAGGCATTTCAGATGTTGTTTCCGATAGGCATTTCAAAAATAGGTGTCGATAGGCATTTCAGATATAGGTGTCGATAGGCATTTCAGATATAGGTGTCGATAGGCATTTCAGATATAGGTGTCGATAGGCATTTCAGATATAGGTATCGATAGGCATTTCAGATATAGGTGCCGATAGGCATTTCAGATATATTTGCCGATTGGCATTTTAAAAATAGGTGCCGATAGGCATTTCAGATATAGAAGCCGATAGGCATTTCAAATATAGGTGCCGATAGGCATTCCAGATATGGTTGCCGATAGGCATTTCAAATATAGGTGCTGATAGGCATTTCAGATGTTGTTTCCGATAGGCATTTCAAAAATAGGTGTCGATAGGCATTTCAGATATAGGTGTCGATAGGCATTTCAGATATAGGTGTCGATAGGCATTTCAGATATAGGTGTCGATAGGCATTTCAGATATAGGTGTCGATAGGCATTTCAGATATAGGTGTCGATAAGCATTTCAGATATAGGTGCCGATAGGCATTTCAGATATAGTTGCCGATTTACATTTTAAAAATAGGTGCCGATAGGCATTTCAGATATAGAAGCCGATAGGCATTTCAAATATAGGTGCCGATAGGCATTCCAGATATGGTTGCCGATAGGCATTTCAAATATAGGTGCTGATAGGCATTTCAGATGTAGTTTCCGATAGGCATTTCAAAAATAGGTGTCGATAGGCTATTCAGATATAGGTGTCGATAGGCATTTCAGATATAAGTGTCGATAGGCATTTCAGATATAGGTGTCGATAGGCATTTCAGATATAGGTGTCGATAGGCATTTCAGATATAGGTGTCGATAGGCATTTCAGATATAGGTGTCGATAGGCATTTCAGATATAGGTGTCGATAGGCATTTCAGATATAGGTGCCGATAGGCATTTCAGATATAGTTGCCGATTGGCATTTTAAAAATAGGTGCCGATAGGCATTTCAGATATAGAAGCCGATAGGCATTTCAAATATAGGTGCCGATAGGCATTCCAGATATGGTTGCCGATAGGCATTTCAAATATAGGTGCTGATAGGCATTTCAGATGTTGTTTCCGATAGGCATTTCAAAAATAGGTGTCAATAGGCATTTCAGATATAGGTGTCGATAGGCATTTCAGATATAGGTGTCGATAGGCATTACAGATATAGGTGTCGATAGGCATTTCAGATATAGGTGCCGATAGGCATTTCAGATATAGTTGCCGATTGGCATTTTAAAAATAGGTGCCGATAGGCATTTCAGATATAGAAGCCGATAGGCATTTCCAATATAGGTGCCGATAGGCATTCCAGATATGGTTGCCGATAGGCATTTCAAATATAGGTGCTGATAGGCATTTCAGATGTAGTTTCCGATAGGCATTTCAAAAATAGGTGTCGATAGGCATTTCAGATATAGGTGTCGATAGGCATTTCAGATATAGGTGTCGATAGGCATTACAGATATAGGTGTCGATAGGCATTTCAGATATAGGTGTCGATAGGCATTTCAGATATAGGTGTCGATAGGCATTTCAGATATAGGTGTCGATAGGCATTTCAGATATAGGTGTCGATAGGCATTTTAGATATATGTGTCGATAGGCATTTCAGATATAAGTGCCGATAGGCATTTCAGATATAGTTGCCGATTGGCATTTTAAAAATAGGTGCCGATAGGCATTTCAGATATAGAAGCCGATAGGCATTTCAAAAATAGGTGTCGATAGGCATTTCAGATATAGGTGTCGATAGGCATTTCAGATATAGGTGTCGATAGGCATTTCAGATATAGGTGTCGATAGGCATTTCAGATATAGGTGTCGATAGGCATTTCAGATATAGGTGCCGATAGGCATTTCAGATATAGGTGTCGATAGGCATTTCAGATATAGGTGTCGATAGGCATTTCAGATATAGGTGTCGATAGGCATTTCAGATATAGGTGCCGATAGGCATTTCAGATATAGTTGCCGATTGGCATTTTAAAAATAGGTGCCGATAGGCATTTCAGATATAGAAGCCGATAGGCATTTCAAATATAGGTGCCGATAGGCATTCCAGATATGGTTGCCGATAGGCATTTCAAATATAGGTGCTGATAGGCATTTCAGATGTTGTTTCCGATAGGCATTTCAAAAATAGGTGTCAATAGGCATTTCAGATATAGGTGTCGATAGGCATTTCAGATATAGGTGTCGATAGGCATTACAGATATAGGTGTCGATAGGCATTTCAGATATAGGTGCCGATAGGCATTTCAGATATAGTTGCCGATTGGCATTTTAAAAATAGGTGCCGATAGGCATTTCAGATATAGAAGCCGATAGGCATTTCCAATATAGGTGCCGATAGGCATTCCAGATATGGTTGCCGATAGGCATTTCAAATATAGGTGCTGATAGGCATTTCAGATGTAGTTTCCGATAGGCATTTCAAAAATAGGTGTCGATAGGCATTTCAGATATAGGTGTCGATAGGCATTTCAGATATAGGTGTCGATAGGCATTACAGATATAGGTGTCGATAGGCATTTCAGATATAGGTGTCGATAGGCATTTCAGATATAGGTGTCGATAGGCATTTCAGATATAGGTGTCGATAGGCATTTCAGATATAGGTGTCGATAGGCATTTTAGATATAGGTGTCGATAGGCATTTCAGATATAAGTGCCGATAGGCATTTCAGATATAGTTGCCGATTGGCATTTTAAAAATAGGTGCCGATAGGCATTTCAGATATAGAAGCCGATAGGCATTTCAAAAATAGGTGTCGATAGGCATTTCAGATATAGGTGTCGATAGGCATTTCAGATATAGGTGTCGATAGGCATTACAGATATAGGTGTCGATAGGCATTTCAGATATAGGTGTCGATAGGCATTTCAGATATAGGTGTCGATAGGCATTTCAGATATAGGTGTCGATAGGCATTTCAGATATATGTGTCGATAGGCATTTCAGATATAGGTGTCGATAGGCATTTCAGATATAGGTGCCGATAGGCATTTCAGATATAGTTGCCGATTGGCATTTTAAAAATAGGTGCCGATAGGCATTTCAGATATAGAAGCCGATAGGTATTTCAAATATAGGTGCCGATAGGCCTTCCAGATATGGTTGCCGATAGGCATTTCAAATATAGGTGCTGATAGGCATTTGAGATGTAGTTTCCGATAGGCATTTCAAAAATAGGTGTCGATAGGCATTTCAGATATAGGTGTCGATAGGCATTTCAGATATAGGTGTCAATAGGCATTTCAGATATAGGTGTCGAAAGGCATTTCAGATATAGGTGTCGATAGGCATTTCAGATATAGGTGTCGATAGGCATTTCAGATATAGGTGTCGATAGGCATTTCAGATATAGGTGTCGATAAACATTTCAGATATAGGTGTCGATAGGCATTTCAGATATAGGTGCCGATAGGCATTTCAGATATAGTTGCCGATTGGCATTTTAAAAATAGGTGCCGATAGGCATTTCAGATATAGAAGCCGATAGGCATTTCAAATATAGGTGCCGATAGGCATTCCAGATATGGTTGCCGATAGGCATTTCAAATATAGGTGCTGATAGGCATTTCAGATGTAGTTTCCGATAGGCATTTCAAAAATAGGTGTCGATAGGCATTTCAGATATAGGTGTCGATAGGCATTTCAGATATATGTGTCGATAGGCATTTCAGATATAGGTGTCGATAGGCATTTCAGATATAGGTGTCGATAGGCATTTCAGATATAGGTGTCGATAGGCATTTCAGATATAGGTGCCGATAGGCATTTCAGATATAGTTGCCGATTGGCATTTTAAAAATAGGTGCCGATAGGCATTTCAGATATAGAAGCCGATAGGCATTTCAAATATAGGTGCCGATAGGCATTCCAGATATGGTTGCCGATAGGCATTTCAAATATAGGTGCTGATAGGCATTTCAGATGTAGTTTCCGATAGGCATTTCAAAAATAGGTGTCGATAGGCATTTCAGATATAGGTGTCGATAGGCATTTCAGATATAGGTGTCGATAGGCATTTCAGATATAGGTGTCAATAGGCATTTCAGATATAGGTGTCGATAGGCATTTCAGATATAGGTGTCGATAGGCATTTCAGATATAGGTGTCGATAGGCATTTCAGATATAGGTGTCGATAGGCATTTCAGATACGAGTGTCGATAGGCATTTCAGATATAGGTGTCGATAGGCATTTCAGATATAGGTGCCGATAGGCATTTCAGATATAGTTGCCGATTGGCATTTTAAAAATAGGTGCCGATAGGCATTTCAGATATAGAAGCCGATAGGCATTTCAAATATAGGTGCCGATAGGCATTCCAGATATGTTTGCCGATAGGCATTTCAAATATAGGTGCTGATAGGCATTTCAGATGTTGTTTCCGATAGGCATTTCAAAAATAGGTGTCGATAGGCATTTCAGATATAGGTGTCGATAGGCATTTCAGATATAGGTGTCGATAGGCATTTCAGATATAGGTGTCGATAGGCATTTCAGATATAGGTGTCGATAGGCATTTCAGATATAGGTGCCGATAGGCATTTCAGATATAGTTGCCGATTGGCATTTTAAAAATAGGTGCCGATAGGCATTTCAGATATAGAAGCCGATAGGCATTTCAAATATAGGTGCCGATAGGCATTCCAGATATGGTTGCCGATAGGCATTTCAAATATAGATGCTGATAGGCATTTCAGATGTAGTTTCCGATAGGCATTTCAAAAATAGGTGTCGATAGGCATTTCAGATAAAGGTGTCGATAGGCATTTCAGATATAGGTGTCGATAGGCATGACAGATATAGGTGTCGATAGGCATTTCAGATATAGGTGTCGATAGGCATTTCAGATATAGGTGTCGATAGGCGTTTCAGATATAGGTGTCGATAGGCATTTCAGATATAGGTGTCGATAGGCATTTCAGATATAGGTGTCGATAGGCATTTCAGTTATAGGTGTCGATAGGCATTTCAGACATAGGTGTCGATAGGCATTTCAGATATAGTTGCCGATAGGCATTTCAGATATAGGTGCCGATAGGCATTTCAGATATAGTTGCCGATTGGCATTTTAAAAATAGGTGCCGATAGGCATTTCAGATATAGAAGCCGATAGGCATTTCAAATATAGGTGCCGATAGACATTCCAGATATGGTTGCCGATAGGCATTTCAAATATAGGTGCTGATAGGCATTTCAGATGTAGTTTCCCATAGGCATTTCAAAAATAGGTGTCGATAGGCATTTCAGATATAGGTGTCGATAGGCATTTTAGATATAGGTGTCAATAGGCATTTCAGATATAGGTGTCGATAGGCATTTCAGATATAGGTGTCGATAGGCATTTCAGATATAAGTGCCGATAGGCATTTCAGATATAGTTGCCGATTGGCATTTTAAAAATAGGTGCCGATAGGCATTTCAGATATAGAAGCCGATAGGCATTTCAAATATAGGTGCCGATAGGCATTCCAGATATGGTTGCCGATAGGCATTTGAAATATAGGTGCTGATAGGCATTTCAGATGTAGTTTCCGATAGGCATTTCAAAAATAGGTGTCGATAGGCATTTCAGATATAGGTGTCGATAGGCATTTCAGATATAGGTGTCGATAGGCATTTCAGATATAGATGTCGATAGGCATTTCAGATATAGGTGCCGATAGGCATTTCAGATATAGGTGCCGATAGGCATTTCAGATATAGTTGCCGATTGGCATTTTAAAAATAGGTGCCGATAGGCATTTCAGATATAGAAGCCGATAGGCATTTCAAATATAGGTGCCGATAGACATTCCAGATATGGTTGCCGATAGGCATTTCAAATATAGGTGCTGATAGGCATTTCAGATGTAGTTTCCGATAGGCATTTCAAAAATAGGTGTCGATAGGCATTTCAGATATAGGTGTCGATAGGCATTTTAGATATAGGTGTCAATAGGCATTTCAGATATAGGTGTCGATAGGCATTTCAGATATAGGTGTCGATAGGCATTTCAGGTATAGGTGTCGATAGGCATTTCAGATATAGGTGTCGATAGGCATTTTAGATATAGGTGTCAATAGGCATTTCAGATATAGGTGTCGATAGGCATTTCAGATATAGGTGTCGATAGGCATTTCAGATATAGGTGTCGATAGGCATTTCAGATATAGGTGTCGATAGGCATTTCAGATATAGGTGTCGATAGGCATTTCAGATATAGGTGTCGATAGGCATTTCAGATATAGGTGCCGATAGGCATTTCAGATATAGTTGCCGATTGGCATTTTAAAAATAGGTGCCGATAGGCATTTCAGATATAGAAGCCGATAGGCATTTCAAATATAGGTGCCGATAGGCATTCCAGATATGGTTGCCGATAGGCATTTCAAATATAGGTGCTGATAGGCATTTCAGATGTAGTTTCCGATAGGCATTTCAAAAATAGGTGTCGATAGGCATTTCAGATATAGGTGTCGATAGGCATTTCAGATATAGGTGTCGATAGGCATTTCAGATATAGGTGTCGATAGGCATTTCAGATATAGGTGTCGATAGGCATTTCAGATATAGGTGTCGATAGGCATTTCAGATATAGGTGTCGATAGGCATTTCAGATATAGGTGCCGATAGGCATTTCAGATATAGTTGCCGATTGGCATTTAAAAATAGGTGCCAAAAGGCATTTCAGATATAGAAGCCGATAGGCATTTCAAATATAGGTGCCGATAGGCATTCCAGATATGGTCGCCGATAGGCATTTCAAATATAGGTGCTGATAGGCATTTCAGATGTAGTTTCCGATAGGCATTTCAAAAATAGGTGTCGATAGGCATTTCAGATATAGGTGTCGATAGGCATTTCAGATATAGGTGTCGATAGGCATTTCAGATATAGGTGTCGATAGGCATTTCAGATATAGGTGTCGATAGGCATTTCAGATATAGGTGTCGATAGGCATTTCAGATATAGGTGTCGATAGGCATTTCAGATATAGGTGTCGATAGGCATTTCAGATATAGGTGCCGATAGGCATTTCAGATATAGTTGCCGATTGGCATTTTTAAAATAGGTGCCGATAGGCATTTCAGATATAGAAGCCGATAGGCATTTCAAATATAGGTGCCGATAGGCATTCCAGATATGGTTGCCGATAGGCATTTCAAATATAGGTGCTGAAAGGCATTTCAGATGTAGTTTCCGATAGGCATTTCAAAAATAGGTGTCGATAGGCATTTCAGATATAGGTGTCGATAGGCATTTCAGATATAGGTGTCGATAGGCATTACAGATATAGGTGTCGATAGGCATTTCAGATATAGGTGTCGATAGGCATTTCAGATATAGGTGTCGATAGGCATTTCAGATATAGGTGTCGATAGGCATTTCAGATATAGGTGTCGATAGGCATTTCAGATATAGGTGTCGATAGGCATTTCAGATATAGGTGTCGATAGGCATTTCAGATATAGGTGCCGATAGGCATTTCAGATATAGTTGCCGATTAGCATTTTAAAAATAGGTGCCGATAGGCATTTCAGATATAGAAGCCGATAGGCATTTCAAATATAGGTGCCGATAGGCATTCCAGATATGGTTGCCGATAGGCATTTCAAATATAGGTGCTGATAGGCATTTCAGATGTAGTTTCCGATAGGCACTTCAAAAATAGGTGTCGATAGGCATTTCAGATATAGGTGTCGATAGGCATTTCAGATATAGGTGTCGATAGGCATTTCAGATATAGGTGTCGATAGGCATTTCAGATATAGGTGTCGATAGGCATTTGAGATATAGGTGTCGATAGGCATTTCAGATATAGGTGTCGATAGGCATTTCAGATATAGGTGTCGATAGGCATTTCAGATATAGGTGCCGATAGGCATTTCAGATATAGTTGCCGATTGGCATTTTTAAAATAGGTGCCGATAGGCATTTCAGATATAGAAGCCGATAGGCATTTCAAATATAGGTGCCGATAGGCATTCCAGATATGGTTGCCGATAGGCATTTCAAATATAGGTGCTGAAAGGCATTTCAGATGTAGTTTCCGATAGGCATTTCAAAAATAGGTGTCGATAGGCATTTCAGATATAGGTGTCGATAGGCATTTCAGATATAGGTGTCGATAGGCATTACAGATATAGGTGTCGATAGGCATTTCAGATATAGGTGTCGATAGGCATTTCAGATATAGGTGTCGATAGGCATTTCAGATATAGGTGTCGATAGGCATTTCAGATATAGGTGTCGATAGGCATTTCAGATATAGGTGTCGATAGGCATTTCATATATAGGTGCCGATAGGCATTTCAGATATAGTTGCCGATTGGCATTTTAAAAATAGGTGCCGATAGGCATTTCAGATATAGAAGCCGATAGGCATTTCAAATATAGGTGCCGATAGGCATTCCAGATATGGTTGCCGATAGGCATTTCAAATATAGGTGCTGATAGGCACTTCAGATTTTGTTTCCGATAGGCATTTCAAAAATAGGTGTCGATAGGCATTTCAGATATAGGTGTCGATAGGCATTTCAGATATAGGTGTCGATAGGCATTTCAGATATAGGTGTCGATAGGCATTTCAGATATAGGTGTCGATAGGCATTTCAGATATAGGTGTCGATAGGCATTTCAGATATAAGTGCCGATAGGCATTTCAGATATAGTTGCCGATTGGCATTTTAAAAAAAGGTGCCGATAGGCATTTCAGATATAGAAGCCGATAGGCATTTCAAATATAGGTGCCGATAGGCATTCCAGATATGGTTGCCGATAGGCATTTGAAATATAGGTGCTGATAGGCATTTCAGATGTAGTTTCCGATAGGCATTTCAAAAATAGGTGTCGATAGGCATTTCAGATATAGGTGTCGATAGGCATTTCAGATATAGGTGTCGATAGGCATTTCAGATATAGGTGTCGATAGGCATTTCAGATATAGGTGTCGATAGGCATTTCAGATATAGTTGCCGATTGGCATTTTAAAAATAGGTGCCGATAGGCATTTCAGATATAGAAGCCGATAGGCATTTCAAATATAGGTGCCGATAGGCATTCCAGATATGGTTGCCGATAGGCATTTCAAATATAGGTGCTGATAGGCATTTCAGATGTAGTTTCCGATAGGCATTTCAAAAATAGGTGTCGATAGGCATTTCAGATATAGGTGTCGATAGGCATTTCAGATATAGGTGTCAATAGGCATTTCAGATATAGGTGTCGATAGGCATTTCAGATATAGGTGTCGATAGGCATTTCAGATATAGGTGTCGATAGGCATTTGAGATATAGGTGTCGATAGGCATTTCAGATATAGGTGTCGATAGGCATTTCAGATATAGGTGTCGATAGGCATTTCAAATATAGGTGCCGATAGGCATTTCAGATATAGTTGCCGATTGGCATTTTAAAAATAGGTGCCGATAGGCATTTCAGATATAGAAGCCGATAGGCATTTCAAATATAGGTGCCGATAGGCATTCCAGATATGGTTGCCGATAGGCATTTCAAATATAGGTGCTGATAGGCATTTCAGATGTAGTTTCCGATAGGCATTTCAAAAATAGGTGTCGATATTAATTTCAGATATAGGTGTCGATAGGCATTTCAGATATAGGTGTCGATAGGCATTTCAGATATAGGTGTCGATAGGCATTTCAGATATAGGTGTCGATAGGCATTTTAGATATAGGTGTCGATAGGCATTTCAGATATAAATGCCGATAGGCATTTCAGATATAGTTGCCGATTGGCATTTTAAAAATAGGTGCCGATAGGCATTTCAGATATAGAAGCCGATAGGCATTTCAAATATAGGTGCCGATAGGCATTCCAGATATGGTTGCCGATAGGCATTTCAAATATAGGTGCTGATAGGCATTTCAGATGTAGTTTCCGATAGGCATTTCAAAAATAGGTGTCGATAGGCATTTCAGATATAGGTATCGATAGGCATTTCAGATATAGGTGTCGATAGGCATTTCAGATATAGGTGTCGATAGGCATTTCAGATATAGGTGTCGATAGGCATTTCAGATATAGGTGTCGATAGGCATTTTAGATATAGGTGTCGATAGGCATTTCAGATATAGGTGTCGATAAACATTTCAGATATAGGTGCCGATAGGCATTTCAGATATAGTTGCCGATTGGCATTTTAAAAATAGGTGCCGATAGGCATTTCAGATATAGAAGCCGATAGGCATTTCAAATATAGGTGCCGATAGGCATTCCAGATGTAGTTTCCGATAGGCATTTCAAAAAAAGGTGTCGATAGGCATTTCAGATATAGGTGTCGATAGGCATTTCAGATATAGGTGTCGATAGGCATTTCAGATATAGGTGTCGATAGGCATTTCAGATATAGGTGTCGATAGGCATTTCAGATGTAGGTGTCGATAGGCATTTCAGATATAGGTGCCGATAGGCATTTCAGATATAGTTGCCGATTGGCATTTTAAAAATAGGTGCCGATAGGCATTTCAGATATAGAAGCCGATAGGCATTTCAAATATAGGTGCCGATAGGCATTCCAGATATGGTTGCCGATAGGCATTTCAAATATAGGTGCTGATAGGCATTTCAGATGTAGTTTCCGATAGGCATTTCAAAAATAGGTGTCGATAGGCATTTCAGATATAGGTGTCGATAGGCATTTCAGATATAGGTGTCGATAGGCATTTCAGATATAGGTGTCGATAGGCATTTCAGATATAGGTGTCGATAGGCATTTCAGATATAGGTGTCGATAGGCATTTCAGATATAGGTGTCGATAGGCATTTCAGATATAGGTGCCGATAGGCATTTCAGATATAGTTGCCGATTGGCATTTAAAAATAGGTGCCAAAAGGCATTTCAGATATAGAAGCCGATAGGCATTTCAAATATAGGTGCCGATAGGCATTCCAGATATGGTTGCCGATAGGCATTTCAAATATAGGTGCTGATAGGCATTTCAGATGTAGTTTCCGATAGGCATTTCAAAAATAGGTGTCGATAGGCATTTCAGATATAGGTGTCGATAGGCATTTCAGATATAGGTGTCGATAGGCATTTCAGATATAGGTGTCGATAGGCATTTCAGATATAGGTGTCGATAGGCATTTCAGATATAGGTGTCGATGGGCATTTCAGATATAGGTGTCGATAGGCATTTCAGATATAGGTGTCGATAGGCATTTCAGATATAGGTGTCGATAGGCATTTCAGATATAGGTGCCGATAGGCATTTCAGATATAGTTGCCGATTGGCATTTTAAAAATAGGTGCCGATAGGCATTTCAGATATAGAAGCCGATAGGCATTTCAAATATAGGTGCCGATAGGCATTCCAGATATGGTTGCCGATAGGCATTTCAAATATAGGTGCTGATAGCCATTTCAGATGTAGTTTCCGGTAGGCATTTCAAAAATAGGCGTCGATAGGCATTTCAGATATAGGTGTCGATAGGCATTTCAGATATAGGTGTCGATAGGCATTTCAGATATAGGTGTCGATAGGCATTTCAGATATAGGTGTCGATAGGCATTTCAGATATAGGTGTCGATAGGCATTTCAGATATAGGTATCGATAGGCATTTCAGATATAGGTGTCGATAGGCATTTCAGATGTAGGTGCCGATAGGCATTTCAGATATAGTTGCCGATTGGCATTTTAAAAATAGGTGCCGATAGGCATTTCAGATATAGAAGCCGATAGGCATTTCAAATATAGGTGCCGATAGGCATTCCAGATATGGTTGCCGATAGGCATTTCAAATATAGGTGCTGATAGGCATTTCAGATGTAGTTTCCGATAGGCATTTAAAAATAGGTGTCGATAGGCATTTCAGATATAGGTGTCGATAGGCATTTCAGATATTGGTGTCGATAGGCATTTCAGATATAGGTGTCGATAGGCATTTCAGATATAGGTGTCGATAGGCATTTCAGATATAGGTGTCGATAGGCATTTGAGATATAGGTGTCGATTGGCATTTCAGATATAGGTGTCGATAGGCATTTCAGATATAGGTGTCGATAGGCATTTCAGATATAGGTGCCGATAGGCATTTCAGATATAGTTGCCGATTGGCATTTTAAAAATAGGTGCCGATAGGCATTTCAGATATAGAAGCCGATAAACATTTCAAATATAGGTGCCGATAGGCATTCCAGATATTGTTGCCGATTGGCATTTCAAATATAGGTGCTGATAGGCATTTCAGATGTAGTTTCCGATAGGCATTTCAAAAATAGGTGTCGATAGGCATTTCAGATATAGGTGTCGATAGGCATTTCAGATATAGGTGTCGATAGGCATTTCAGATATAGGTGTCGATAGGCATCTCAGATATAGGTGTCGATAGGCATTTCAGATATAGGTGTCGATAGGCATTTCAGATATAGGTGTCGATAGGCATTTCAGATATAGGTGTCGATAGGCATTTCAGATATAGGTGCCGATAGGCATTTCAGATATAGTTGCCGATTGGCATTTTAAAAATAGGTGCCGATAGGCATTTCAGATATAGAAGCCGATAGGCATTTCAAATATAGGTGCCGATAGGCATTCCAGAAATGGTTGCCGATAGGCATTTCAAATATAGGTGCTGATAGGCATTTCAGATGTAGTTTCCGATAGGCATTTCAAAAATAGGTGTCGATAGGCATTTCAGATATAGGTGTCGATAGGCATTTCAGATATAGGTGTCGATAGGCATTTCAGATATATGTGTCGATAGGCATTTCAGATATAGGTGTCGATAGGCATTTCAGATATAGGTGTCGATAGGCATTTCAGATATAGGTGTCGATAGGCATTTCGGATATAGGTGTCGATAGGCATTTCAGATATAGGTGTCGATAGGCATTTCAGATATAGGTGTCGATAGGCATTTCAGATATAGGTGCCGACAGGCATTTCAGATATAGTTGCCGATTGGCATTTTAAAAATAGGTGCCGATAGGCATTTCAGATATAGAAGCCGATAGGCATTTCAAATATAGGTGCCGATAGGCATTCCAGATATGGTTGCCGATTGGCATTTCAAATATAGGTGCTGATAGGCATTTCAGATGTAGTTTCCGATAGGCATTTCAAAAATAGGTGTCGATAGGCATTTCAGATATAGGTGTCGATAGGCATTTCAGATATAGGTGTCGATAGGCATTTAGATATAGGTGTCGATAAGCATTTCAGATATAGGTGTCGATAGGCATTTCAGATATAGGTGTCGATAGGCATTTCAGATATAGGTGTCGATAGGCATTTCAGATATAGGTGTCGATAGGCATTTCAGATATAGTTGCCGATAGGCATTTCAGATATAGTTGCCGATTGGCATTTTAAAAATAGGTGCCGATAGGCATTTCAGATATAGAAGCCGATAGGCATTTCAAATATTGGTGCCGATAGGCATTCCAGATATGGTTGCCGATAGGCAATTCAAATATAGGTGCTGATAGGCATTTCAGATGTAGTTTCCGATAGGCATTTCAAAAATAGGTGTCGATAGGCATTTCAGATATAGGTGTCGATAGGCATTTCAGATATAGGTGTCGATAGGCATTTCAGATATAGGTGTCGATAGGCATTTCAGATATAGGTGTCGATAGGCATTTCAGATATAGGTGTCGATAGGCATTTGAGATATAGGTGTCGATAGGCATTTCAGATATAGGTGTCGATAGGCATTTCAGATATAGGTGTCGATAGGCATTTCAGATATAGGTGCCGATAGGCATTTCAGATATAGTTGCCGATTGGCATTTTAAAAATAGGTGCCGATAGGCATTTCAGATATAGAAGCCGATAGGCATTTCAAATATAGGTGCAGATAGGCATTCCAGATATGGTTGCCGATTGGCATTTCAAATATAGGTGCTGATAGGCATTTCAGATGTAGTTTCCGATAGGCATTTCAAAAATAGGTGTCGATAGGCATTTCAGATATAGGTGTCGATAGGCATTTCAGATATAGGTGTCGATAGGCATTTCAGATATAGGTGTCGATAGGCATTTCAGATATAGGTGTCGATAGGCATTTCAGATATAGGTGTCGATAGGCATTTCAGATATAGGTGTCGATAGGCATTTCAGATATAGGTGTCGATAGGCATTTCAGATATAGGTGTCGATAGGCATTTCAGATATAGGTGCCGATAGGCATTTCAGATATAGTTGCCGATTGGCATTTTAAAAATAGGTGCCGATAGGCATTTCAGATATAGAAGCCGATAGGCATTTCAAATATAGGTGCCGATAGGCATTCCAGATATGGTTGCCGATAGGCATTTCAAATATAGGTGCTGATAGCCATTTCAGATGTAGTTTCCGGTAGGCATTTCAAAAATAGGCGTCGATAGGCATTTCAGATATAGGTGTCGATAGGCATTTCAGATATAGGTGTCGATAGGCATTTCAGATATAGGTGTCGATAGGCATTTCAGATATAGGTGTCGATAGGCATTTCAGATATAGGTGTCGATAGGCATTTCAGATATAGGTATCGATAGGCATTTCAGATATAGGTGTCGATAGGCATTTCAGATATAGGTGCCGATAGGCATTTCAGATATAGTTGCCGATTGGCATTTTAAAAATAGGTGCCGATAGGCATTTCAGATATAGAAGCCGATAGGCATTTCAAATATAGGTGCCGATAGGCATTCCAGATATGGTTGCCGATAGGCATTTCAAATATAGGTGCTGATAGGCATTTCAGATGTAGTTTCCGATAGGCATTTCAAAAATATGTGTCGATAGGCATTTTAGATATAGGTGTCGATAGGCATTTCAGATATAGGTGTCGATAGGCATTTCAGATATAGGTGTCGATAGGCATTTGAGATATAGGTGTCGATAGGCATTTCAGATATAGGTGTCGATAAGCATTTCAGATATAGGTGTCGATAGGCATTTCAGATATAGGTGCCGATAGGCATTTCAGATATAGTTGCCGATTGGCATTTTAAAAATAGGTGCCGATAGGCATTTCAGATATAGAAGCCGATA